>OX421972.1:83169454-83445502 GCA_949128135.1 Parasteatoda lunata
CAAAACAATAATAATCAAAAGCTCAGGATACATATTAAAGAATTTCATTAAAAATAAACTAAATGTTTTACTATTGAAGTATAATATTTTTAGTTACAATATAAAGTTCAGAATATTACATTTTTTAGCATTTACAAATGACAGAACTTTATTATGTAGAACATTTTTATACAGAAACATAAAAATAATTAAAACGATGTATAAGTTTTAAGAAAGTTTCAAAAATATTTCTCGGAAGCCTTTAAGAAAATCCTTTCAAATCATAATTTTTTCTAAACTATAAATTTTTTTTTATTTTAATTTAAATGGAATGTAATTTATTTTAGCAATAAAAAATTATTTTTCTAAAACTTCAGAAAATGTACCCGGAATATATAAATAATTGCCCTAAAATATACAATAGATTTAATGTTACTTTAAAATATCAGATGCGATGTTATTACAGATAAACTAACTATTTAAAACTAGATAAACTAGCCTTTAAGAAAATCCTTTCAAATCATAATTTTTTCTAAACTATAAAATTTTTTTTATTTTAATTTAAATGGAATGTAATTTATTTTAGCAATAAAAAATTATTTTTCTAAAACTTCAGAAAATGTACCCGGAATATATAAATAATTGCCCTAAAATATACAATAGATTTAATGTTACTTTAAAATATCAGATGCGATGTTATTACAGATAAACTAACTATTAGGAACAATATGTTAAATTCAAAACCAAGTTTAAAAGATGCGTTCCTAAAAGTATCTTTGATTGCTTCTAAACTATAACTGTGCCTGAAAACTTTTTGACGACTTTACCTCTAAGCTCTCCTGAATAAATAAGCATTCTACTATCATTAAAATGTTGAAATGGAATGATACATCTAGTTTTAATTTACTGATTCTAACTAATATTGGAACTGGCACTTCCTTTTCAGCACGGTTCGTCTTTCAGAGATGGCTTGAGTTTACTAAAAGTTTTAATATAACTGCTATAGTGTTTGAGTTAATATTTTTTTGCATTAATTATATGTAATTATTGACATAAACATGATAGTTATTAGGATTTTTTTATTTATAATTTGTGAAGCATTACGAACAATAAATTGAATGCATTTTTCTCGTTATAAAGAGTAACAAAAAAAAAAAAAAAAAAAAAAAAACTAATAATATTCAAACTAAATCCACTCAATGAATTAATAATCTTATATATATATATATATATATATATATATATATATATATATATATATATATATATATATATATATATATATATATATATATATATATATATGTCTTAAAAATAGTGCGATATAAAAGGAAAATCATTTAAAAAAAATCAAAAAGTTCGTCAAAGTGGCGAAGTAAGGAGAGATAGATAAATTACACCCATGCCCGTAGCAGGATTCGTACCTTGGATCCTCCACTTACGGGCCCAACTCTTTGGACACCATACAGCTTGACCGACTTCTACGTCACTTTATTTTTGATTGTCCAGTCTTTATTCTAATTTCATCATTCTACTAAACAATCCCCAGATTGCACTGTGATGAGGTTTCTGGATGAGGAAACATTTTCGTCATATATTTAAGAGTTCGCGTTCGTCACAAATCACGCGATTTCTTGACGAAATGATTGCTAAAATTATTGTTATAGAACTCAAGGATTGCTGAAATGTCAAAAGTTAGAGTTTTATTTCTGAGAGGGAAGTGAAATTAACGTTAAGAAGACCATACTTTTAGCTGTTCACTCAATTTAACTATTGGAACCTTATTTTACAAATTGCGTCAAATACCCATGTTTCAAGGATGAAAAAGTTTGTTGAAGGTACGTTTATGTGTCTGATTATGAAGTTTGAAATACCTTCTGCACTAATAATTATTTAGAATCGATCTTTCAAATTTTTAAGACTGCATGTTAGTACGTAAAAATTCAATCATTAAATCAAAAGTCATTCTGGTTTTTCGTTTTTTCTTTTTTTTCCAGTGTGTACACATTTTATCGAATTATTTGCACGTTTGAATTAGAAATGCTTGACTTTAGAAATTAATTTTGACAGTCAATAACACTTAAATAATTTTAGTTCAATTACAATTTATACACAGATATTAAAATTTGTTATTAATTTTTATCTTCTAGTGAAGAGCATTTTATTCAAAATTCATTTAATAGAAGCACATTTTAACCTTGTAAATATTATTCTAAATTTGTAAAAAAATAAAAATTCAACAAAAGTGAATCATAAATATAAATCTATTGTATTCTCTTTGACAGTGACAATCATTCTCTCAGTCAGTGACAATCATTCTCTTCGTTTCTGGTATCTTTTCAATCACAGGGGCTTACGCAAACTAACAACAAGAAAACTCATTAAAAATGTTATGGATAAATAGATTATTGTAATAGTTCTTAGCTTTACTAGAGTTTTATTTTTAACTTAATCAATCCGTAAACATTTATTAGATTTAAAATTTAGACACCAGTGATGCACTTTCTTACGTTTTCATGTTTAGTTTTTTATAACTTAATTAAGACTTAAGCTCTGACTTTCACAATCTTATAAACCCTGAAGATTAAATCGTGACATATAAACTCGAACATTAGAATGAAACATTAGAATGAATTTTTTCATAAAAAGAGAGTATTTTAGTTTTAATTCTTAAACCCTTACATAAATAATGCATTTTGTTATCGTCATAGTAAGTATTATCACCGCTTACGCATTCTTTTGTTAATTCTCTACTATTTTAACGCAGAGGCTTATTTTATTTACATAAAAAGGAAAAAAAAAGATAAATACTAGATTTGAAATCTTTTTATTCTACCCAAATAGTTCTTGAATATTCGAAATTATCTTTTCTGAAACGCTGCAGTTGTTTTTTGCATTAAAGAAAATTAAAAGCTTTATGAAAAATTCTTTTCTAAACACAAACAAATTTTAATTTATATAGACATGTCTATTTGGTATATAATAAATCTTCTCTCAAGGGAAGAGTACATCTGCAAAATTTGCATTGAGTCGAAATTAAACTTAAATTAAAGAGCATGACTGGAAATCTTGGATAGTGTAAACATTTGCCACTATTGCAGATCTCAGTTAAAATATGCCTCTTTGAAGTTTTTGTTCTTCACTTATAAAATAATAAATGTTTGAGTTTTACGGAAGCGTAACGCAGCGGGTATGCTATCCGCTAGCTACCGGAGAGTTTGGGGGTTCAAATCCCAATTGAGACAGATGACTTTAATTTCTTCATTTCTAAACTAATAAGATAGATAACTAATTTGTATGTTTTATTCAATACATAAATTATTAGATATTTTGTTATTTTTATTTTTATTTAAAATTTAGAAATTATTTAAAAAATGTAATTAATTTTTAAAAAAATTTAATTAACTGAATTTTCATTATAAGAATTACTTTTTTATACACTGTTACCATGGAAAGAATCGTTTTATAATAATTTATGATAAAGTGTAGTGGATGTATTTAATATTGTAATTGTTAGTTAATTCATTGCTTTTAGAAAAATGAGACTCAGAGTTTAAAATATGACGATTCTACACAAATTGACCTGAAATATTTCGAAATATGATATTATATAGATATTTTATTACCTTCAGTTCTTAATTAAAATTGATGAATTATTTAAAGAAATATAATAAATTTTTTTAAAATTCAATTAACTGAATTTTTATTACAATAATTACTTCTTTATACACTGTTACCATTGAAAGAATCGTTTTATATTAATTTATAAAATACTGTAGTGGATGTATTTATTGTTGTAATTTTTTGTGTATTTGTTGCTATGAGACTCAGGGTTCAAAATATGACGATTCTACACAAATCGACCTGAATATTTGAAATATGTTACAATAATCTTTAGAATTACTATCGATGAATTTATGAATTACCGTAATTTTTTAACGAAAGTATTACTTTTGTTGAGAGATTCTTTTTAAATTAGTTTATGTTTAATTTTATATTAGTTTATGTTACATACTAGTTTATGCTTAATTAGTTTAATTTTTATTGCATTGTTCGCAAGTAAGATATAAGATGCTAGGTTCAAAACTGCTATTCAACACATGCATCAACATTTTTATGATAAGCTATAGGTCTGATATTTATATTATTGAATAATTTCTTTTAAGCGAAACTATAATCGTTGCTTATGAAAATGTTACATTAAAAAAAATTCTGTTCCCTTTAGTTTATGAAACAATATATTTAACTTTACCTGGGAGAAAGTTAGAAGAACACCACTGTTCCTCACAAATATTTCTGAAATTTCCCAGGAAACAAGACTCGAAGAGGCTACATTTTGTTACCATGGTAAAATAATAATTCTACTTTAGTATAGTTGCAAATTCTTTACATGGTTGAGCTTTAGTAAAAACGTGATCTGGAAATAAGAATTTCTTCTCCACAAAGTTTTGATTAGGCGTTGTTAAGAAAACATTCAGGAACTGAAAAATGTGAACAACAGGGAAATATAATCCACGTGATATTGACTTTCTGCGTGATTCGGTGCAGTTGATGCTTTCATTTTAATGCTGAATTAGCATTTGGATTCTCTTAAAAGTTTGCAATTAAATAAATTTAAAAATAAAAATCACTGCAATTTTGCTAGAAGATTATATTATTGGAAATAGATCAAAATGAGTTATATCATTATTGTAATTTTCTTAATGCTGTAATCGCAGTAAAAATTTAATACGCAATTTGAAAACAAAAAAAAATTATTATTAAAACGGTTATTATTATTACGGTGTTATTAAAAAAACTGTTTTCGGTAGTTTTTGTAGAAGGTATACTAGAGCTTATTAATTTCAAAACACCGGCACTTCTAAATTTACGGAAAAATATAACTGTCAGCTGCCGTGCCAGAATAAAGTATATTTCACAGAAAAATATGGTTATTTAAAAAGAGATTCCTGTTTACTAATAAGCACATAAATACTGTTATTTTAACAAAATAAACTCTGTTATTTTAACAAATTTTTTTATAAAATAACTATGTCAGCATTGCGGTTGGTGAACTATTGTAGTTGGAAATGTTTGAAACTATAGTGGCCACCTGTATGAGAATGATCAAGTAAAGAAAATAATCGTTAAAGGATTTGAAAACAGTTAAAATTGTGCGTTAAGCAAAACTGCATGGCAATAGCTAGAATTTGAATTCACAGTTTTAATCTGTTTATGATTAGGATGAAAAACAGAGAAAAACTTTTTTGTCTACAAAGCAGCTTTAAACCGGCAAATATACACAGAGGTAGTCCATAAAAAAAAGTGAGTTTTTTTACAATTAAGGGACAGGATGGGTAACGGTTAACGGACTAACAGATAAAAGACGGATAACGGATAAAAACAGAAAAATCTGTATTTTATTTAAACTGTATTCTACTGTAAAAATATATTTTTCTCTTGTAGAATTTACAATTACAGTGTGTGTTAAATATTTTTTTTTATCTAAAGCATGCAAAATATTGTTCTACAATGTATTAATTGTCTCGTTTGCTTTTAAAACTGTTTCCCGTCATTTTTGCAAAAAAAAAAATTACTCGTTAAAGGAGATGGAAATATTTTTTTAGCACAGTGTCAAAAAATAATAATTCTTACAGCAAAGTTTTGATTTCACTGAATGTTATCGATTATTTTGACTATTCAATTATTTCAGCTTTGAATTATCTCATAATTAAATTAATTGATTTTTCCGAAAGCTTATTCTTATTTTCTCTACTAATACGGCCGGAGTGTAGTTTTATGTGGTTAATTATCCACACACGATTTTACTCCTTTCTATTCAATGGCATGTTTCTCTGGTTATAAAGTGTTGGCAGAGTTATTTTAGAATCAAGACGTTCAGAGATATAATATTTCTGAGTTGATTTATCTCACCGTTACATTATTTGATTTTCTTATATTTATTTAAAAATTAAAAAAAAAATCTGAACAATTTCGGTCTGCAAATGAAAATGTTTGCCTTTAGATTAAATTCAACTGTTAAAATTTTTTTAATGACAAAGCGAGCTTTAGGTTTAGGTGTGAAAATTAATCTGAAACCGCAAACCGGAGGTCTCCTTATTTTAATTTTTTCCACTTACACTGCCGGCGTGTAGCTTTATATGATTAATCATCCACACACTATTTTACTTCTTTCTATTGAACTGTATGTTTGTCCGGTTCTAATGTGCTGGCAAAGTACCAAGCATGCCTGGGAACTAAACACTGGGGGTTTCGCGTTGGGCTGACCTCCCAACCGGAACATCAGCCCTTTCCATCCAGAACCCAAAAGTCAAGAAAACTGAGATGGGCACAGTATGCCTTGGCCCTCTATCTGCTGTAGCGCCAATGAGTTGAGTGCTGGCAGAGTTAGTTTAGAATCAGGACGTTCAGACATATATTTCTGAGTTATTATTTAAACCGACGTTTTTACTTCAATTTCAAAATTTATTTATAAAATTCTTCAGGACTTAATCTATGTTTATTTTACTACCTTTCCTTAAACTTTTCTTTAGCTAATATATAAAATCATTTTATTAGAATGGAGCTAGTTAAAAAATTTTGATAAGGGATTCGAAGTTTAATTAGTCATAAAAATTCCTTTGGGAAGGAAATATTACTTTGCCAACCGAGTTATGGTCTAATCCCAAGTTTTTCATTCTCTGCTTTGAATTTTATTTCCAACTCCAACTTTTAATGACACTAAACTTTAACACTTGTTGTAATTCAATTGGATTTTAACGTTGTAACTTTTTATGTATTCTTATTCATGGTAGCAATAAAAGAGGCTCATTTTATTTAGTTAGAAAACTGTTTGAACTGCATCGAATTGGTGCATGCATTAAAGAAATGTTTAAAAGCTTAAGTCAAAATATATTTTTATAATTTTTCGCGTTAGCATCCAGTCAAATTGGAAGAAGATATTTCCTTGAAGATGGAAATTATTTTCGAATCGAGTTAAAACCATATTCTAACGTAGATTGAAATAATGTACAGTGAGCCAAAAAAGAAAAAAAAAAGAACCATTCTGAATAACTTTTAATCCAATGATCGGATTTTCACGTTCTAGAACACAATCTAAATGATCGAGGGGTGATCTCAAATATGCTAATTAATAAGTGCAGACGGTATTTTAACTTACGAAATCAGACAAAAAACACAAAATTCTTTCAATTATTTTATAAAGTTCTCGAGATATGGCGAAATACGCAAAAAGTAAAACTAACATTAAGGGGTTCAAACTTAGGATTGCTCTGTTGACCAAACTATGGGACCATATTTCCCAGATTGCGACTACCCCCTACATTTTGGGAGTCAGAAATCTAAATCCATTGAAAAAAAAGGTATGTTTATTCAGAGAATGTACGTTTTTGTGTTTGAATTCGTAATTTAAAGTGATGTCTGCACTAAATTATTAGCATAGAGGTCACCTCCCTAATCCATTAAGATTGAGTCCTAGAACGGGAAGATCCAATCATTATATCAAAGATTATTCATGGTGGTCTGTTTTTTATTTTATTTTGTGGACTGCACACTGAGTAAAAAAAGTACGGTCAAAACTACAAGAATATAGTAAATTTTCCGTGTTTCTAGCGCTGCGAGAACACCAAAAAACTGGACAATTTTTATTGAAGCGCTTTCGTTTAGGTAATGATATAGTTTTATTATGCGAAATAAAATTTTGTAAATATGGTAATTTCATCATAATATTTTAAAGTATGGAACAAAAACCATTTACTTGGTCAAATTTACTTTCTAGTTCCATTTTGTTACTAAAAATGTGGTAATAAGAACAATAATTTTGAAAATTAGAATTTCCGGTAAACCGTTACTATATGGACGAAGATCATTATCAAATGCATGGTTTAGATACAGTATATTTTGGTTTTTGTTACCAGAATTTTTATTATTATTTTAGCAGAAATTTCATTACAATATAGTATGGTAATTTTATCGGAATTTTTTTTTGTTGGTATAAATAAACTTAAACTATGTATATTTAACTGAAATGAATTTAGTGTTTTAATGTTAGTGCTACAAATATAACTTGCCTTTACTTTACTGAACTAATTTTATCTGCTCATGGTTAACTGAAACAAATTAAGCCTGATCATGGTTAACTGAAACAAATTAAGCCTGATCATGGTTAACTGAAACAAATTAAGCCTGATCATGGTTAACTGAAACAAATTAAGCCTGATCATGGTTAACTGAAACAAATTAAGCCTGATCATGGTTAACTGAAACAAATTTAGCCTGCTTAAGCTGAACTGAAATGCGTTTAACTTAACTGCAACAAACCTTCTAATTCTTAAATGAAACAAATTTTACCTGCACTTATTTAAATTAAATAAAATTAACCTGCTTACACAAAACTGAAATAAACATATTCTGCGTATATTGACTGTTTGATTATTTCTAGTCAATCTATGAATTATGCGTAAATATTTTTGTTTTTAATTTCATCAGTATTCATATTTCGTTTTTATAAATAACATCTATGAATTAAATTTAAAGAAAAGGAAAAAAAAAATCATATTCATTATACAAATGAAAATTAAACGCTTTGAACTCAACGTTTTAAGCGTTATTACATATTTTGTTTTAATTCCTTTTTAATCTATGATTGAACTCTAGTTCGAAATAATCATATTTTTACTAACTTAACGTCTTTTAGAAAAAAAAGATAAACTTTAGAACGATCTTTATTGTTATATTTTAAAATATTTTATCTGCAGAGATTAATATTTTTTTAGAGTAATAATTTAATATTTTTTTTTTTGCTACCCTTCTTTTGCGCAAATATTTCGAACATAAAACACTCCTAAGTCACCAAGATATTTTAAAAATGAATCTAGTAACAGAAAATAACGTGAAAATGTTCGAACCGAATAACTTTCATTTTATTCTTCTTTTCGATGCAAAGCCAACATTTCTTGAGGTAGGTAAACGGAATAAAAGTATAAAAATGCAATATTTTATGAGATTTACTTTCAAGAGATGGTCATGTTTTTTAACGAGCACACACACTCTATGATTTTTCTTGCAATAACGTGTCTACCTTCAAAATAAACATTATCGTTGATTTTTATGCTTTTCACACCTTTGAAAAACACACTCGGTAAAAAAAAAAACTCACAAAAATTTGGTTGGGTAAAAAATAATATAAAATTAAGCACTCTATCCTTCGAAGAGAAAATAAATTTTCCCAGATTTGCCTTGGAACTCTGAGTTTGTATCTGCTTTTAAATTTTTTACTTCACGATTTTTAACTTTTCTTTTTTTTGTGAAGCATCTTTCATTTTGTTTATATGTTAGCACACTTCGACTCAAAATAAAACGTTTATTCATATGATTTACAATTAATTTTTAAAACATTTTGTACATTTCAATCAGAGAGACGAGAATGAAAATTAGCATATTATTTGGTTTAATTATAATTTTTTGTTAAAGTGTCCCATAATTTCTTAAAAACTGTTCAGATAGAACTTTCACACAGTTATGGATTATCTTATGAATTGGTATGAGCTGTCATATCTACACTGGTGTAAGATCTACACTGGTACATTGGTAAATAATCTACACTGGTGTAAGAAATTAAGAGAGTTTGCAGACTTGGTCGATTATCTCTAGAACTACTGAATCAATTTTAATGAAATTTGATGTGTACATACATTGATGCAATACATAACAAATAATAGTTCAACAATTGTAATACACACGTATGATCGTGCGTAATACTCGTTGGAAATTGCCATAGGACAAGTCAGACTAATTGCCACAAGAAATGATAAACTGCTTTATTTCAAGCATGAAATCAAGCTGCAAGGCCTGCATATCTGTAAAAGAGAACCATACCCCCTATTAACACATTTTTTTTTGTTTATTCTGCAATCGCTGTTTCATACCTTCCAACTCCAACGAGTGTTACGTACGATCATGTATGTGAATTATTAATTGTTGAACTGCTATTGGTAAGTTGTTATTGTGAAGAATCAATTGTTGAACTGTTATTTGTTTTGTATTGTATCAATGTATGTACATATGCACAAGTAATGAACAATTGTATATTTGGAAATTAAGATGTATTAACATTTTAAGACCATTATTGTACACAAAGTAGGGTTTTTTCATAATACAAACTTGGTAATGTGTTTAAAGAAGCGGAACAGTGAATCGTAAATAATAAGGAATAATTTATTATTATTCTGTATTTTGAAGTCAGTATGATTACATTATCGAGCCACTTTAGAAGAACCTTCTTTTATTAATAAGAACATCACCAAGAATATTTATTGATTTTATTTGGTTCATTTACGCTAAAAGATCAAACATACATTTACATACATTTCCTTTCCTTTCACACTAGTTTTCGTTTGAAAAAGTGAATGACTGGCACATATATAAGAATCATGCTCTTTTATTTATACATCTGATTTAAATATAGTAATATTTAAATTAATCATTCTATTGACATAAAGAAGTTGAACTGTACTCAAGAGTATGATCTCTTTTGAACCATAATATTAGTTTGGCAGTAACATTAAGGAAAAATATTTTTTTTTTTGCGTAAACTAAAAATACAAGTTGTTAGTTACTTTAAATAAAGAATAAAACTGATTCCCAGTTTTCAGAAACATTTTTGTTAGAATCTTTCTAAAACAGTTAAAAGAAGAATGGTATCACGTTACCATAAGAAAGTTACAAAAATAGAATAGTTTTATGAATTAGAAAATTTTATAATTAAATTTATATTTTTATTCATATGTTAACAAGTTTATTTTTCTACGTTTAAGTTTATAAAATTGTTAAAAAGTAATTATTTTTAAATTGAAAATGCATTATTGTTTCTTGGATTTATGCATTAATTGCATTATTTTGTTTTGTACTTGTAAATATCGATATCATCATTTCTGTACACTAACCTACAATAATATAAGAGACACTTTAAGTTTTTGAAATTTTTTAAATTTCTCAAAAAATAATTAAAATTATAATTTTGTAATTTTCGAGATTCGATGCGAGTTCATGCGATTTTTCATACTTAACAATAAAATTTAAAGCTTTTAGAGGTTTGAGAGACCTGCAATTGGTTACGAAAAAATTTTATGAATGTAAGAATGTAGCAAGTTCTGAGTATTTAAGTTAGTTCTTTTTCACGGCACATGTGCTGAAAAAGTTTAAAAAGTTTTTTCCTAATTTTGTAGTGAATCGTATTTGACAACTAATAAAAAATGATTTGAATATCTTAAAAATTTAAAAAGTTTCAAGCAATTTTTTAAGTAGTTTTATTACTTTTCAAAACAAAGTTCAAAAGAATCAGGGGCTTTTAAAAAAAAATTGATTTTGTATCATAAGACAAAATTCAATAACAAATGATAATATCTTACAATAATCGTTTGGAAAATAAACTTTGATGGCATAAAAAAAGAAAACATGCAAAAGAAAACATACTTTTATGGGGAGTGATCTCCAGAATGTCGGTCTAATTTTTTAATAAATCTGGCGTAATAGAACAGGATAGAATTTGTGGATAATCTTTTATCGTTTTGAGTTTTCTTTCAAAAAGTTCAAAAACTGCTTAGCAAATTGCTTGAAACTTTTTAAATTTTTGAGATATTCAAATAAAGCTTTAATCATTAGTTGCCGCATACAATTTCCTACAAAATAATAAAAAAATTTTTTAAAATTTTTACTTGGTATGCTCAGTTTAAAAGAACTAGCTTAAAAACTCATATCTTACGTAGCTTTTAACGAATATCTTTGAAATTTTAAATCAATAATTTTGTAATTAATTTTAAAGTTCTTTAAAATTTTTTGTTTAAATCCATTTAATATTTATAAAGTTATAGCAAAAAAAAAAACGTAAATCAAAAAATTATTTTTTTACAAAAACGTCCATATCTCCATATATATTTATTCAAGGTTTACGAAACTATATGCAGTTATTAAAATTAACAACTAAAGTAATTGGTACGCGTTAAAATTTTTTCTTGATTTTCTGGCATAGGGTGTTCAAAAAAATTTGTTTTCTTTCGTAATTTATTGTAGGTCTTCCAAACCTCTGAAAGCTTTAAATTGTATTGCTAAGCAGGGTAAAGTGCATGAACTAAACGTCTCTAAAGTTTCAAAATAATCCTTTAAGTATTTCTTGGGAAATTAAAAAAAATATCAAAAACTGAAAGCGTCTCTTTCATTATTGTAGGGTAGTGTACTTTATCATTTCTATGCTTCCAACAACTCTAATGTCAATTTCCTCATTCCATATAGTATTCACGTCACACTTGTGTACTATTAATAGTGATTCTACTTAAGTATATATGTAATGTAAATGGGGACATCTATTAGCTTTCTGTATATGTCCGCTTACAGGAGAACTATTTCCTATTGCGTGCTGTGAATATCATAGATTGACATAGATGTTTCGCTATATAGAAGTATTTATTGACATTCCTTTCTTTAAATGTTAATTATTAGGAATGAATATAACATTTAAAAAAAAACAAGCTATTTTTTTTATTATATACAATTAAACTTACTATATATAGAGTTTGACTTACGGTTTTCAAAAACTTATATTAAGAAAACAGTTAGGGCCAAAAAGAATTTCTGCGGTGAATTTATGAAACAAAGCATAATAATTCTTCCCAGAATTTCAGATTTTAGTTCAAAAACTTTTTAGCAGATGGCTCTGCAAGCAGGTAACTTGAAGGTTAAAGAATTGAAAATCATAGCACGCTTTTTTAAAATCAAATGAGTCAATTACTGAAAATTACTTTGCGATATTTTCAAAGTGTCCCCTTTCAACCACATTCTTAATTTATTTCGTAATCAGCAAACGAAATTTGTATACATTAAAATGGAAACGAAAAAACGGTATAAGTGACTTGCAGTACCATCTGTCGGAAATTTTTATAACTATAGCTTTGAAATATAGGAGAAAAAGATATCTATTATTTTTAATATTGGTGCATATTTTTCTAAAACTTTATTATCGATATTTGTTTAACCAATTCGAACTAATCTGAAAAAAAGATTCTATACATTAATTAAAAATTAAATGTTAAGAAATACAATAATTTATTGGCTCATATTCCGAGAAATATCAAACAAAATAAAGAAATCTCGTTGCGGTCATGTCACAGATTTTCATTAAAATTTTTTGCAAAAAATGTGCCTGGTAAAAAAAAGCTAATAAAGTTTTATTCAGAAACTTTGCATCATAACAATGATTAGGGACCCATTGATAAATTTGTCTCCAATTAAGAAAGTGCCCTATCTACAGATGGTGGTTTGTATTTTAAGAGTTAATTTTCTTAATTTTGGTGTCATTAGAAAGAAAAAGACAGTGTAATAAAGCTATTAAAATGTTTTTCAGTACTTTTAATGAGAATATTATGAAAGTCTTTAAAATGTTTCATTAAAATTTTTTAAGGAAAGTTTTGGAAAATTTCAACAATTTTTTTACCTTAAAGTAACAAATTTTATTACCTTAATTTTGTTTTCTCTTGATGTTAAATATAATACTTTTCATTCTAAAAAAATCAGGAAGGTGTTTTTTGTCTTTCAAAAATTAGGAGTTATTAGCCAAAATTAATGAAGATTTTTTTATCGTAGAAAAACAAAGTTTTTTGACATAAATTTTTTTCTCTCGCAATATTAAATTAGTCGTTTTTCATTAAGACCTTTACTAAAATTTACTTAATGAAAATTTGTGACATGGTGGCAGCGACCGTTGGCTGGTTTCACTTGGAATGAGCTTTTAGCATGTACTCCAATAACATCTGTTATTTTGTATGCATCACATGACACTATCTAGGAGCTTTTTTGAGAAAACGTTTGTTTAAAGTATTCAAATATGAAACATTTAATTTTAAACATAAACAAAAATTTTACAAACGTTTACTTTTAATTTTAGTCATTGCTTATATTTTTTTATTTTATTTGAATAAAAATTTGAAATTAAGTTTTTTTTAACTGCTTCGTTCTCACTCCCGTCAAAATCATAGAGTGAATTTTTTTCTCTTATTTCTAGTGCCAGTGATATTTCCGGGATAAAGCGTTCAAAAACAATGCTCCAAAAAGGTTTAAATATATCATCTCTTGTGGCCGGATTTTTTATGTTTCATTTTATACACTAGATCGCTGCACCAGACTAAAGGTAATTGGAGATCGTCAGCTTATTTAAAATTAGATGTCAGCACGATTCAAATATATCTATTTGTGGTATGTATTTTGTACTCTTAGCTCGGGTACTTGTGTTCTTTGTGCGTACACGATACACGTGTTTTGTGTTAGTAACAATAATGTGTACATTATTATTAACACAAAAATATTGTGTACAATAATATGTACATTAACCTTGTAAACATCATGGTGTCACAGTTACATAGACATATGGAGTACATACGGTGTTTTAAATTTCAAGCTAAAACACATTTCAAAAATGAAAAATGATTACAGATATTGTACAGGAACTTTTTTATTTTCTTGAATAAAAAAATAGGAACTTTTATGACCATTTTCTTGAAAACAATATGATCGTTAAGGGATTAATTAAAAAGTCATGATAGTTTTAATTTGAGTTTAACTTTTTATCAACTTAAGTGTTAATCTTAAGTTCCACCAAATTACACTGTGTTTACTACCGTAAGTTTTAATAAAGTTTCCCCAAGTTTGTTAAACATATTTATCCGCATGCCAAAATATTTTTTTCAAGATTGAAATTGATGAAAAACTGATGATATAGTGAAATGTCCTCTTTAGCTAAAAACTTCCATAGTAATAAATATAGCTAAAACCTAGAGATGTATGTATTTTTGTATTGCATACGTTTCAATATGATGCCTGTATTTTTACAATTGTTCTCAATAAAGTATTGAAGATTCTATAGAACATTGAAATCTAAAAAAAAACATTATTCTCTTATATGCTAGCTATTGTTGAATAGTCTTAAACTTAAAGATAAATTTTATTATGTAATTTTAAATATATTACTCAATGTTTGTATTTTATGCAATATATTATTTTTATACTTTATTATTCAAAAAATATGCAATAATAAGGAACTAAGGCATTTAATTTTTTGAAGTAAAAATAAATATTTAAACTTATTAAGCTAATTTACTGTGTCTTACTTTGTAGTGGATGATTTGAAATTCTATTTAAAATCAATTAACGAATGAATAAAATGCTTGAATAAAGCTCATGTAATTAAAAAAAAATAAAAAAATAAACACAAATATAAATTGACTAACAATGTTAAAAAATCGACTTTTGGCTCAATATTTTTTTTCGTCTGTTATCTAATTACTATTTTACTAGGAAATGAATGCGTTTGATTTATTTTCAAAGCAATTAAGTAAATAAATAGTTGAATTAATGTAACTTGAAAAGTTCTTGCACAATAAACTAGATGATTTTTTTAATGGGAAAAAAATCACAAAAAAATATTTTTGCTTGCAAACTAGTTGTGCATAGTTATTTATTTTTTTCTGTTTCAAACGATATTAAATGAATAACAACTTATAGTTTATTACCTCAGAGTACTGATCGTACGAGGGTTACTATTTATATTTCTGGCCTAATAATGAAAAAACAAATATGTAGGATCGAAATTGGTTTTAATGTTTTTCAAAATATTCTCCATGATGATCAATATACTTTCGCATGCGTTTGAACCAATTTTCAAAGCACTTTTTCCAGTCCGATTGAGGTAACTCCAAAACATGCGTTTTGAATGCATCAACCGCTTCTTCGGGGGTCGAAAATCGTTGTCCACGTAATTTATTTTTGATGTGTGGGAATAAGAAGAAGTCATTGGGTGTCAAATCAGGGCTGTACGGCGGATAACCCATCAGTTCGATCTTTCACTCCGTCAGAAATGCCTTTGTTTGAGTCGATGTGTGAGAGCTCGCATTGTCATGATGAAGAATGATTCGCCTGTTCTTCTGCTTTTTTTTAATTTCTCCGATGACTTCTGGCAAACAAATGGTCGTGAACCATTCAGAATTGACCGTCCTGCGTTGCTCTAACGCCACTGTTGCCACATGACCGTTAATGCCGAAGAAACAGGCAATCATTTGTTTCGATGTGCTTCTTCCTCGAACAACTTTTGTTGGTTTTGCCTCGTCTTGGAAGACCCATACAGTTGATTGATGTTTTGTTTCCGGCTCATATGCATGGATCCATGATTCGTCACCTGTGCAGATGTTATACACAGCCTTTGATGTACCTTGAACGTATTTTTCCAACATTTCCTTGCACCAATCGACACGAGCCTTTTTTTGAGCGTTTGTCAGATTATGCGGGATCCAACGCGAACAAATTTTTTTTACGCTCAAATGTTCATGCAATATTTTATTGATGCTAGTCATACTAATGTCCAAAGACGCTTCTATCTCACGGTATGTCACATGATGATCTTGCTTTATCAGTTCACGCACAGCATCGATCTTTTCTGGCACAACAACGGATTTTGGACTATCTGCACGGGATTCGTCCTGGATCGAACATCGACCACGATTAAATTCGTTATACCAATTTTTTACAGTGCTGTAGGATGGCGCTTTATCGCTGAATAAAGAATTAAGTTCATCGAAGCACTCTTGTCTTGACAATCCACGTCGAAAGTTATGAAAAATAATGGCACGAAAATGTTCACGATTGAATTCCATTTTTTGAAAGAGAAGAACTTTTCAATTTACTGTCAACAATACAAATGAAGCTATAATGGTAAATCGTCTGCTAAATTTATGTTTAAAAATATCAAACTTTCGATTAAAATCGTCTGCGGTTGCCTAGCAACACTTACTGTTGCCAAGGCCAGAAATATAAATAGCAACCCTCGCAAGGACACGTTTCCCAGTAGAACACCGAATTCAAGCATCACTGGCAGAGGTCAGAAAGAGAGTGGGTGACCATTTTGATCAGCCTGCGTAGGGACTGAGGGCGCTCAGTATCGGTTCTCGTTAAAGTGCTCTACTGTAAAGTGTTTGACTTTGATTGCAGGTCGTCGAGCTACCAAAGCAGGGAAGCAGTCCCCTCTGCAGAGGATCAAAATTACGATGACATGCCTTCGGATCATCTTCTGGGATGTTTCCCACTCCCTCGCCAATAGCCCATTGTGTCGCTATAGTGCGACGTTAATAAAATACCTACTTACAATAGTTTATTCTTAAGTCTTAAATAGGCAATATAAATCTTTCTTCTCTCAGGAAAGTTGCAGATGAGAATATTGTACTAGATTTTGGTTGCTTTTTAAGGTTAAAAATGGTGTAATAAGCAAAGATAAAAGTCATTTGCCAATTATATATTTAATTTCTGTGCATAAGTTGTTGTAAATCAAGCATGAAAGTGTGACTGTTCATTGCACATTTAAATGAAGAGCACAGGGAATGGTATTGTATTATATTCGCTTTCAAAAACATTGCTAATATAAGGTAGGAGTTAATTTTTTATGCCGGGTAGAATTTATTAATCAATGCTTTTTACTAAAAAAAAATTTCATAACCAAGGCAAAACATATATAAATACTTCTGCATATGAGATGCTAACAAACTATTAGATTAAGCTAGGTTAGGTTATGTCTATTTTTATATTTTTCTCTTTTATCAATGTTTTGGCAGTGGTAAATTTTTATATTTTACTTTGTTGTGCTGTGCAAAAATTTCGGACTTGGAAAGTTGAAATTACGAAAGCGTAAAGAAAAATGAACAGGGAATGGATGGAAAGAAATTAACATTTCGAAAATCAATAACTGTTTGGCTTGTAGAAAAAATACTTAGTGCAGAAAAAAATACTACTTACAGTGGAAAAAATATTCCTTACTCTAATAATACTTTTCCACTACTCAATTTTATAGTAGTAGAAAAAGTACTACTTATAGTAGAAAAAATATTCCTTACTCTAATAATACTTTTCCTCTACTCTATTTTAGATTAGTAGTAGAAAAAAAATGGTACCAACAGTAGAAAAAATAATCCTTACTCTAATAATACTGTTCCACTACTCTACTTTAGAATAGAAGTAGAAAAAATAATCCTTACTCTAATAATACTGTTCCACTACTCTACTTTAGAATAGAAATAGAAAAAATTACTACTTACAGTAGAAAAATATTCCTTACTCTAATTATACTTTTTCACTACTCTACTCTACTCTAGAGTAGAAAAAATGCTACTACTGTAGTAAAATACTACTTACTATGTTGGCCTGGTACCCGTAGAAATGCTACTACAAATCTGAATATTTGACGTTCTAAAAATTGCCATTTTTATTTATGAAGCTAACACAAGTTTTTCTTCAAAATTCCAATTTGCCTGAAAGTTATTGCAATTTTAAGTACGTTTATCGCGAAATTTTTTCATTAATTTTGTTTTATATAATGATCATGTAACCATTGTTATAGAAAAATTCATTTATATGCTTCTACATTGTTATTTTATGAGTTCGCACTTGAGTTGATGTTGAATTCAACAAAATAATGAGAGAGATTTTTTGTTGTTAGTTATAAATCTCAACATTTATAATGAAATTTAAAAAATTAACTATAAAAATAAAAATAGTTTTTTTTAAAACTGTTGTAATGATGTAATTACTTCTCATTTATTTTTTCTTATCTTGACGCTCATCCTTTATTATTAAGTTTAAATTATATTTGACGCACATTTTTTTTAAAATTCAGGTAATCGTTCATTTGGTATGTTTAACCTATTAACAAACATATTAACATCTAAACAAATTAACAAATGTTATTAAATTAAAGGTTATAAAATTAAAATAAGTAATATAAATCAAAGGTTAAAGGTTATAAAATTAAAATAATTACATATATTATTAATAAAATATTCTTTGTTTTATGAAAAATATCAAAATAGTATCAAAATAAAGCCAATGATGAAAGCGGAGCATACGTGGGGGCTGTTAATTGGAGCGTTAGTAAAACAATTTCATTCTTTTTAGTTTTTAAGGGGTTCATTTGTTCTTATTTTAATAAGAAAGTTTAGCATCAATAATGACGATTACATGATAAAAAATGGACACTCAAATATAAATTTCTTTGTTTCAGACAAAATCGTTTCATGGCATACGCTAAGTAAAAATTTCGTCTAAGGGATGAAATAACTAACGTCATTTCTTCGAGGAAAAGAATTTCGTCAAAATTAAAGAAATATTTCATCCTTCCACTTTATTCAAAAAATAAATAAAATAAAAATAAAAACACTCACAGGGCCTAATGTATTAACTTTCTTAATAATCACTTTATCGTGAGCACCTTATAAGTGGAACACTCTCACCCTAACAACATAAGAAGGACAGATATAACAGAGAGACAAATTACACTCATGCTCGGTGAGGGATTCGAATCCAGGATCTTCCAGGTACGAGGCTAGTTCCTTGACCACCACACATCTGGTCGACGTCTTTTCGTCGCTTTACTTTCTATCGTCGAGTATTTATTTTAGTTTTTTTTTTCATTTTAGTTGCGTCATTCTAGTTAACAACCTCCCACAATGCACTACGATGAGGTTTCCAAATCAGGAAACATTTCCTTCGTACATTTGAGAGATTGCGTTTCATCACAAATCATGTGATTCTGTAACGAAATAATTCTCAAAATTAACGAAATACAGATCAATGATTGGTTGAATCGTTAATTTCTGAGAGTGTATAAAAATTATTATAATTCGTTCTAATTTATTTTAACTAATTTATTCAATTTGTTTTCTTGATTTAAGTATATTGGCTTGCAACAGATTTCTGAATACAATTGTGCCAAGTGTATATGTGTTCTGTGTTGAGAATCTTAATGCAACATGAATGACACCAATAATGAGCATTATAGAAAAGATTCCAATATTGTGATTCGTCAGATCTTGAAAGAATTTTTGTTTTTTCCTCGGTTAAATATTAATTTGAGACCCCCATTTTATCTGCTTTTTTGTTTTAATATTTGATAAAGATTTTAAAAAAACATATTACAGAGATTGTACTCTGTATCTAATTGATTTTAAAGCACTAATTTTCAGTGATTTAAGCAAAGTAAAGAAAATTTAAACATAGTGCTTTCTAAATTATCTTTAATTTCTTTAAATCTTAGTGCTTTCTAAATTACTTTATAAATAGTAATTTCATATACAATAAAATAACAAATCAATTATATGTGATATAGTGCTAATTTAATTTACTTATGAATGTGATAAGTTAAAATCATATTGTAAACTACGATAAAACATAGTAAAAGATTAAAGAAATTGAAAATTCGCTTTATGAACTAATTCACTTGATTTGTTTCCTATTTAATTTCAGTACACAATTCCAATTACTTAATAATGCACAAGTTTTAATGTAAGTATTTTTTTACACCAGCTTCACGCAATTTAATATTTTTACTTCACTTTATGGTTTTTCTTTGATTTAAATCAGCTTAATGCAATTTGAACTTACGTAAATAAATGTTATTCGGCATGGAAAAAACATAAAAATTATTCTTAAAGCAATTTTTGACAATCTTCAAACTGAATGAATTGGAAAACATTTTATAAAGTTTCAAAATATTGTTCTTTTAGTTTATTGCTTAATACTGCAAATAAATTGGTAAATTTTAAGTGGAGCGAAACTGATAAAGTTTTAGTGTATACCAATTTGATACTATTATCGATTTATTGGAAAGAAGTTATTTTGACGATAGCAGTAAACTGAAACTTTTATGATTTTCTGTGAAATAATCTTTTATTAGAAGCTACTGTTTATGGGATTTCCCACGTTTTATCACTGTTTGATCATAAATATATTTGTAGAAAGTAAATTTAAATAATTACAAATGATAAAAATTAAAAACAATTCTCGAGTAAATTAATAAAGATCCAAAAATACTTCAGTTATGTTCAACTCTATGAGATAGTTATATAATTTGTGTGAATATGTATGTATAAAAATAATTGTAAAATGAATAAAATTAAATGTTCTCATTAATATTTATACTGTCGTTATCCCAGATAGTAGTGTAGGGTTAATTTTAATCTCAGCAACAACTTTCATACTAAAGCCCTATGAGGTTTATAAATGATTAGAAATTTAACTGTGTAAGCTTGGAACAATATTAAATTTAACACTAGAAAGACGGAAAATTAGTATTGCTTAAAATCAGTCAAAATGACTGAATTGTGAATGTGTAAATAAATTTGTTTAAAATTAATTTTTAACATTTTTTATATTATTTACAGTTATATAACAAGTTATTAGTAAATAAATACAATTAAAAAAATATATGTTGTACAAAAAATCACAAAATTCTAAGAAATTGTATCGTAATATACATAATTGTTTTTCCAATTGAAATTAAAAGCAGTCAAAATGACTTCCTCAGGCAATCTAGTGTTAAGTAAGCTAGTTTACGCGCAATGTAGCTTGTATAAACAAATCTTTATCGTGATTGAATTTGCCTTTACTAAATAAGGCTAGAAAAACCTTTTTTAAGGATGAATCATCATTCGTAAATCAAGAGCAGAAACCATTCCCAAACCGAGGAGGAACTCACTCACCTTCTCAAGGTTTTTTTTTCCAGGTTTTATGACTATCTCTGAAGCAAGGTTTATTTGCTTATAACTAAGATGTAAACTTTTTTATTATTAAATCCAGAGAAGTTTTCCAGTTCCGTACAAAAAAATAATATCCTACAAGAAAGTCCCTACAAGAAAATATTCATAAAAAAATATTTAGAAGCACCATACAAAATTTTTACTTCATTTTAACGTTTTCAACGATAATATTTTATTCACATACAGATTAACACGGACACATAGAGACTCAGAGAGGATACTTAAAATCTCCAAATATATTCCAACGAAAATAAAAACAAAAACAATAATAAACACAATGCGTAAATCAAAATGATGAGAAATCGGCATAATTTATTAAAATTGGCGAATAAACGGTATATTTTGAAGTTCTATAGGCTGAAATACGACGAATTCCTTTAATGCTATAATACCAATATTTAGTGACGTTAAGTTTCGTTTTTTTCCCTAGCTAAGAGACGCAAACCTACGCAAATGGATGATCTTTATAAATTGTTGAGCTTTATAAATTTGAAATATAACTTTAGTCTGAGTACGTTTGTAAAATTTTCTTCTCGAAAAAATTCTTAGCAAAAAAACATTTTATGTAAAAAATATTTGGCTTCTAAGAATTTAAATAACTTGATAAAAGTGACAAGTAGATGTATCATAATTTTTTAAAATCTAAATCTAAAATTTTTAAAATCACAAAATAAATTTCTTATCATTCTTTATCATTATATTCGCGTTAAGATTTATTTTAAAGTCTGGCAAAAAGTATATATATTTATAATTTTGACAAAAATAACTTTTCTAAGAGGAAATGTATTTTTGTTTTATTTCGACCAATTAGAGAACGTTTCTCGTCTGCCTTAACTTATTAATAAAGTCAGATATCAGGCACTCGAGTCTATTCTGGTGTATCATTTGTGATGTGTACACTATATTGTGATATTCAAATTTTCGTTTTTATTTGCAAATATTTCAGTATCGTTGCCACTGGGAAGAAACAAACTCATCCTTTTTTTCCTCCAACGTTTTATTAATCTAAATCGTTTTGGTGTTTTTAGGTATAGATTACTCAGAAATAATTACTTTCTATTCCCTAAGTAGTTTCAGACAATAGCTGGAAAACAACTGTTTAAAGCATAATCTTGAAATTTAAGATATGCTTTGTATTTTTGTTTTGAGTGTTCTTTTCGTTTTTAAAACTTGAATTTTTATTGTATAATCCTTCTTTTTACACTTAAAATGAACATTAAAGAAAAGACAATTACCTCTGTCTTATAAGAATAAAGCTTCACACGTCACATTCAAACCTTAATCCGATTTAAGCCCGGCAGAGGCTTTTGTTTAAAAATAACTTACACTTCTAAGAAAATAACGGCAGCTTAAGGAAAAAAAGCAATTATTTCAGAACATAAATGATAGAATATATCCTACTTATATAAATTTTAAATATTTATATTCTGAAAACTTTTAGAAAGTACTGAAGGTAATATTTTAGGACTATACATTAAAAAATGATAAATACAGAATTTAAGTTTTTTATTATTATTTTAAGTACTAATTATTTGGCCCTTTACTAGCAAAATTAAAACTGCTGTAATGGATTTAAAGGAATTTAATTCTAGTGTTTTGATGAGTATTAAATATTTTTCGATTGAAAAAAAAATGTTGACATTAAAAAACTGAGCACAAAGAAAAAAAATCTGGTAAAATTACCGTACTTTTTGGACATGGCATTTCTGGTGAAAAAACAAAAAGCAAACAAACAAACAAACTATAATTCTGATTCATAAAACAAAAATAAATAGGTCCCTCCAATTAGACGGGTAATTATGCATACTCACATTTAATATAAATACTCATAAGTAAACATTATCATAAAACTCATTTAATTACTGAACTGAACTATTGTATAGAGCAAATTTCTTTAACTGTAAATAAAGTGTTAAATTAAACCATATTTCAAGTCAAGGTTAACCATATTATCATGTATATTATTGTTGAAGCAGTGTGACTGATATGGTTGGAAAACCTCCCAGATAGCAAAATAAGGTTTATTTTTACTCAGCAAACACCTTTTAATGTAAACCTAAAAAGGTTTTATATGCGGTTTACGTGTAAACCTTCAAATATTAAAACGAGATCTGTGACTATCTGCTCTATTCTACGCACATTACCCTAATCCAAAAACTTTCCGGTAAAAATGTATTTAGAAAATGACTGGCACCTTGAGAGCCGGTACTTTTAACCGTAATTGTACCAGAAAATTTGTTTTAGAATATACTGTTGAAATATAAAATAACTTTATAAATATATTTCTTTATGTACTCACTGGCTTATCGGTCCCTTAAGAAAGCGAGTCTGCTTTAAGCTTAAAGTTTCCAATTTTCAAATTTTTTATTTCCTACTCAAAATCTTCCAACCATTTTTTCCATGGTCTTCCATGCGACTTAGAGCTGTCAGGTTTTGAGTCAAAGAACTTTATTATAACTCTGTTAGATTAAAATGTTAAATGATATCTATTAAATAATATAAAAGCAGACATTAACAGTGTTTGGAGGACCAATTTGCTTTATTTGTCTTATTTAACTTGTTTGCTAATGACATATCGTTATTTTCAGTAGGTACAGAGACAAAATAGGCATATTGTTTCCCCCGATATTAAAATCATGTTTTTCTCTGGAGGTGAGAAGGTAATTTGTTTTAGTTTTATTATCCTCTTTTAATTGGCTTTCTCTCATGTATGTACACTGTAAGAAATTGCAGATCAAATTATGGTAAAAATTACTGGCATTGAGGCAGCCGACACTTTTTAAAATATGGTACGGAACAAGCAATATGATACACTGTTAATTTTTACAACAATAATTAACGTACAATCACTGACTCACTCTAATCGTAAAAATTACTGTAAAAAGTACGACGGTATAATCATTTATGCAAAAAAATGGATTTTACGGATGATGCACTCAAAATTCCGGTACTTTTTACTGTAATTTGACCCGGAATTTTTATATTGTATATCTTTTACCACGATTCCCAACTGATCTGCCAATACAATCTACAAGTAAGAAATTGTACTCTTCTATTATTGCAATGTGTCCTATAATTAATTTCGCCCATTATTAAATGTGTCCTATTATAATTTTCGATAATATATCAAAGTTGGAAATTGTGTAGCATATATAAAGATAATTAGGATTTATACATTAAACATATATATAACATTATTACTTTATGCAAATGCATTCTTTGCTTCAATTAAGATGAAGCCTTATAATAAGTTCTGTGTATCAGAAATTTTAATTAACGACTTTTCATAATTAGAATTCCGTACGAGCACGTACTCCATGATATTGATTCCAAGTAATATTTTTGGTTCGTGGATTTGATTCAAAATTATTAATATATTTAGTTGAAATGCAGGACATAACCATTTCCAAGTTAAAAACTAATTTACATTAGAATACTCTTGGCGTCATATTAAAAATAGTCCGTACTGAAAATGACTGTGCCACAGAGAAAGTATTCTTAATTATATGCTGTGAATCAGAATTTCTAATCAAAGTCTGGTCATGGCGCTAAATGAACGAGCGCCTGTTAAATAGGTGGACAGAAAACAAATAGCGCCTAATTAAAATGGCGACAATCTTCCCTCCAAGATGGCGATACAGACTATTAAGATTCTTCCAATCTCGCTAACTTGTGTTTACTTCGTTAAAGAAGTTGCCTTGAATAAATTTACTCAATCGCTGATTAATCTTAAAGGGAAATGCTATAAGATTTTGATATGTTTACTCAATTAGCATATTTTTTTTTCGAAAAAAAAAAATCCGCACAAGAGTTAATTTAATTGGCTAATTCAAAATAAATATTAATTTTAATGGGAATAATATTGTTTTACGAAAACTTTAAAAGTAAAATTAAATGAATGAAATGTATAACACAAGAAAAATGATAAATTACGAACCATAAAAGAGTTAAGTATTTGCTTTCTTTTTTTTTTTTTTTCCTTTTAATTAATGAACGAGAAATACGTAACGATTCTTTGTGACCTCATCGCAGCGTTTTTTTGAAAGTTTCTATGCACCTTACTCATACATCGTAAAACATTCCAGATTAAATTACGGTAAAAAGTACCAGCACTCAGGATGCCGGTACTTTTTACAGTGAAATGCATTTTTACCAGAACATGTTACGGAATAAAAACCAGATGTATCGAACTTTTTAGAGCGAAAACTACCTAACCATCACTGATTCTCTCTAATTAATTAAACATAACTGTAAAAATTACGGTTTAATATTTTACGGTAAAAAGGAATTTTAGGTATTATGCACCCAAAGTGACGGTAATTTATAAAGTAATTTGATCTGGAATTTTTTACTGAGCGGTATAGTCATCTTACAAATCTTGAAAGATGACGATCTTCAAGTCTTTAAACACATAGCTGTTTATTCTATGGGTTTAAAGACTTCTATTATCATTGTTACTTGTATTAATCATATGGTTTATTTTGTTAACTTTTGAACAATTTTTTTTTGAATTAATAGTCAGAAAGTTACCAGTATTTTCCCCTTCATTTCAAAAAAAAAAAAAAAAAAAGGTATTGAATCAAGTTAAGATTGTGTAAATGTGTGCTCCCTAAACCACTAATATAAATATATAAAATTATTCACTTCTTCCAAGCCCCCATCAAATAATTTACGAATCGTAGTAGTAGTGAGCAGTACAGTACCCAAAATAAAAATAATTGAACATCCTGAATCCCTTTCATCGGGTTTTCCACGAACTAGATCTTGATCTTAATAATTCTTGGCCCTAATCCGAAATATACTAATTAATTTGTGCAAACGATATGTATCTGAATAACTTTCTCAAGCTTTCTCAGAATATACTTTTTTTTAGACGAAATTTGAATTCTTGATCATCAAAATGTGGGAGTCAGCAACAATCTGAAACATATATTCCCAATGGTTAAGGCATGCGACCGATCGAAAAGTTTGGATTCTTTATTGTTAATTTTCATGTTTGCGTATTTTGCTACATCGTGAAAACTTTTCAAGAGAATCGAAAAATTTTCACATGCATTGATAAAATTCGTTTATTCAAAGGTCATGCCATATAAACATGTTTAACTACTGTTTTCTATTATATAATTTAAAATTGAATTGTAAGTTATACAAATTCTAACATCATTTTAAAGGGTAAAATTTGAATTGAAATATAAAATTTGCAATATTTGAACAAAATTGATTTGAATAGTTCTCGATAAATCAAATTCTTTAATATATAGCTTTTTAAAATTGAATACTAACGAATAATTAATGATTAAGTACTATTGTATTCCTTTGATAAAGAACATTAGTTTTACCTAATTTTTAAACTATTTTTTTAAAGTAATAATTTCTTAAAAGTAATAGTTAAATGTGCATAATTTGTCAAGTTACGTGTTTTAAGGAGATATCGTAGCAAATTTTAAAAGTTGCATTCGAATAGAATAAAATCTCTTGACACATTTATTTAAATATTTAACTATTATTGTTGGTGACTAAATGGAAAATTAGCTGTGCATTGAGAATTTAAGCGTTACATTTTTATTGTTGAATAGATGAAAAATTTTATTAGAATTTAAGATACTAATTCGATCCTTAAAATAAAATTAAGCAATTATCAATTATACAATAATACCCAGATAGCAGTGTAAGGTTACTTTTAATGTCTGTAACAACCATTATCACAAAGTCCTACAAGGTTTATAAGTGATTAGCAAATAAACCGTGAAAGCTTGAAACAATGTTAAATTTAACTATGATAGCTTATGCTTTATGAGGTTCTGATTAAGCTTACATAAACAACCCTTTTATATCGAGACTGAATCTGCCTTTATTGAAAAAGGCTAGAAAAACCTTCCGAAATCGAGGATGAGTCATCATTTGCAAATCTACAGAAGAAAAGCGTTTTCAAATCGAAGAAAAAAATTCTATTCTCAAGGTTTATTTTAGATTTTATGGCTATCACTAAAACAAGGAATATTTACTCGGGCTTTTATATACTTTCTTTAATACTTTAAATGTTCAGATTAGCCCGATGGTTAACCCAAACAAAATCTTGCATTTGAGAGCTTGGGTAAAGTTAGAATGAAAAGGAAGATAGAAACATGGTTTGCATTAAAAGCTAAAAAAAGGAGATTACTTGTAACGATTTTGCTTATTTTTATTCAATCTTTAAGGAAACAAGTTTGGCATACTTATAATTTTACTAAGTTTAAAGAAAGGATTAATTAGTCAACCTTTCTATGCCAACTAAATGAAAGTCATAAAGTTTCTTGTTATCTGGGTATAAATTTTTTTTTTTTAAACAAAATTAGCATTATAAGGTAAAAAGCAAACAAGTAAATTGCTTTTAGCAAATTTTTTTTCTCCTCAAAATTAATGAATAATAAATTTTTAGTTGAAATTGATACCGAACTCTACATCATACTTTTATTTTATTTCATAAAGAATAATTTAAATAATGTCTCGAAAAAACATTTTCTAATATTTAAAAGTGCCGTTATTCTTTTTAACGTTAGAATTTGTAACAATCAATCTTTCTCTTTCGTAACAATCGAATAATGAAATATTGTTCTATGACTACCTACTTGGAGAATTTGTTTTAAGTCAATACTGTTTTTTTTCTTTTCCTAAATGAATAAACAAAGCATATTGATGGAACTGAAAATAGATTATTTTTTTTTAAAAAGTTTTTTTTTGTCGAAAAAAATGCTTTTTCTCTCCATCAGTAATCATTCTTTGAAAGCAATTCATATATCTTTTTAACAAATGACTTACATAAAGCAAAAGATAAATGTTATTTTAAATTGTGTAAGTAGGGACTGCTTGTTGAAAAACGATGAATTGATTTTAACTTAGTTGATTGTATTTAATGTAAAACTTCTAAATTCTTCTACGTTACGAAATTTTCGCTAGAGAATAATATATATTATATATTTATATAGTATAATAATTAATAATTTAAACAAAATTAATAATTTAAAGTTCGATATTTCTTGTTTTTTGTGTTTTCCACTCTCTTTAGTTTTCTGAATGTGATTATCATTGTTTTTATTGAATCAGTGGAACTTATTTTTAAACGAAAACTTGAAACATAAAAATTAAGTGTAGCTGTTACATAACATTCTGGATAATTTTAAAAACGCAACTGGCAGCAGGTAGACGAAAAGGCAGTGGGCACTGCAGATTATATCACAGCATCTGCAGATTCATTTTGTCTTTTGAAATAAAAATATTATATTTTAATATTAATGTTTACAGATTATAATTGTCTGCAAATTTTTCCTTTTTCAGAATAGATACCTTTTCTTCAGATTCCTTTATTGTGTTTAAGATGCATAAGTGGGAATCCTTCATTTGATTTTTAATCACTACTGCACCTTTTAAAATGACTCTAAACTTGTTTTATTTTTTATCAAAATTATAGGGCTAAAAAAATATGGCATTGGAAAAAGAAAAAGTGTCACTTAAAGGAGAATTTTCTTTTTTGCAAAACCCCCATAACTGCAACGTACATTGTACTGTAAGGTAATGACATTTCTGAACCCTCCTCTCCCATGTTTCTGGTCGATAAAATTAAAATATACGCTATTTAAACCATTCAAATGATATACTGCAAAATGCTATACTTGTTGTTTGACGCCTTAAATCCTGCTACCTGGCACGTGACTTTAGACAAAAATAGGACTATATAGCACTTATGTATGCTTTGATGGTTACTTAACTGTTAAAAACTGTTTTGGAAATCAAATGAAATATTAAAAAAAAAAAAAAAAAAAAAAAAAAAACAATATTCTTCATATACCATGAGTAAAAGTTTATTGAAAATATACTTCTGCTTCTGTGATTTTCACTGTCACTTGACATTGACTTCATTTGATTGCTTGATATATATATATATATATATATATATATATATATATATATATATATATATATATATATATATATATATATATATATATATATATATATATATATACATATTTTAATACTGATCTAAATAAATACTATTAAAAGCCATGTGCTATTTTCCTTCTTTTAATCAGCAAGTTTAATTTTAGGAAAAGAATACATTTTTAAGCATCAAGCTTATTATTTAAATTTTATTATTTTTATTTTTATTAAACGACTTAAAACTCCTCATGCACCACAAAGTATAACATGAGGCTATTATTTAAATTTTACACTGAGAAAAAGTATGGTTATCAGAATAGGGTAAAATTTACCTTGTTTCTGGCTCTGTGGGAACAGCAAACATTTGGTCATTTTTACCGAAGTGCTTAAGTAATTCTTTTAAAATTAACAATGAAATACAGTTTTACAATATGTGAGATAAAAGTTTGTAAATTTGGTAATTTTACCATGATACCTTAGAGCATGGCATAAAAATCATTTTTCTGTTAAATTTACTTTTCAGTTCCTAATATTTACTAAATTTATGGTAATAAAAACCATGAAGCAAAAAATAACATAAATATAAAGAAACATAACATAACATAAAGAAATAACATAAAAAATGAAAGTACATAAATGTGCTATGCTTTTTGCTTCAGTATGCTTAGCATTATTACCCTTTCCTTTGTTGAATAAGAACAATAGTTTTGAACTCAGAATTTCCGATAAACCTTTACCATAAAAACGGAACCGATTTTTTTTACCCGAAATGTCGTCAACATACAATACAGCAATTTTTCCAGAATTGCGAAGAAAGTAAAATACATTTTTAGAAGTGCTACTCCGTGAGGAAAATAAAACACTTTTTTGGAAATGCTACTCCGTTTACTCCGTGAAGAAAATGAAACACTTTTTTAGAAGTGCTACTCCGTGTACTCTGTGAAGAAAATAAAGTACACTTTTAGAAATGCTACTCCATGTACACCGTGAAGAAAATAAAGCACTTTTTCTTGAAGTGCTACTCCGTGTACTCCGTGAAGAAAATAAAACATACTTTTAGAAGTGCAACTACCAAAGATTTCGTTTTCCTTTTAAAACTTAACTATAACTTTATAAACTTAGAAAAAAAAATTATTTTCTTACGGAAAAATAACGTTCTTTTCTCTAGAATTTGTTAAATTCAAATGCTTCAAACAATTTTTTTTTTCAAAATAAATTTCAAACGATTCAAAAGAATAAAATAAATAATTCTATTGATTAAAAGATATTTTAATACCAACATTCCTCTTAATCTTTGAAGTAGTTTTGAAATTTAAGTTTTTCCGTTATAGTCAGCTATTATCCTAAATCAGTTAAGTTAAAAAGTGCTTGTTGACATAGCTTTTTAATCTGTAACAAGATGAAAATTTTGCTTTGAATGGTATGTTATAAAAATATATCCAAATGCGAATTCAAGAAACTGCGTCTGAACTGAATTTTTTATTTGTCTAGAAATTATTTAAGAAGAAACATTTTTAAAAACTGAGTTTCTTTTTTTTTGTTTATTCATGAAGTTTTATCAAATGAGTTAAAGTTCTGTGTATTCAGTAAATTAAGTTTATAGGATTATTTATGCGAGAATAAGAAAATTTATTCCACTTAAAGTGATCTGTTTCCGAATTCTTATTAAGAGTCTCAAACATGTAATTGAAAACTAAAATATCTGCGATATAATTGCTTTAAAGCAACAGTTTTAAAAACTTAATAACAATACAAAAGCAAAATAACTGTTGTTTCCATTGGTCCGGTTAATTCACTGGGCCACCTTTATTATATTGTACTTGTTGTTATCGGACGCTCCCTGTTAATTCTTTAATATACTTTATAAAAATTCTTCATTGTAAACAAGCAATGAATACCAGTGAACGTTAATAGCGTTTTGGTATTTACCAATAAAATTAAAAAATGTGTTAAATTTACTTTAGTAATATTAACAATGGTTACTTAATTGGTATTTAATTAATTTGTGAGCATGCTAAATGACGACTGCTAGTTGCCTTTAATAAGCCAATCTCAATAGCTATGAATGGGCTGGTGATCATACAATGGTAATCATATTTTCCTAATTTTTCCAGCTATACACTAGATTGCTGTTGTATATAATTGATTCAAAAACTGTCAGGGGGAATTAAATCTATAGTGATGTAATTACCAAACTTATTCCTTCTTGATAAACACTGTACATCTTAGTATGTATTCATGTTTTTTTCCCTGCAATCAGTGGTCATTTAATTTTATTCTATAACAAGCAATGAGCAGCCAACCCAATTCTGAGTATACGACTAACAATGAGTTTACGACTCCACAACTTTGGAATTATGATTCCAACCCAGAAGACGAAGGAACTCCCAGATCAAGCGTTGGAGCAAAACAGTTTTCGAAGAAGGACTCGCATTTGCGTCACATAGAGAGGAAAACCACGAAAATCTTTCACGTTTAACCCAACTGCAAGATGATTTCAACACATGATCCGTCTACCACTGAGGATATTTTACCTCATCACTCTAGCCGGTGCAAGCCGAGTGCAGAATTCATTTGAACCATCTACAGCTGGGATTTGAACCTGGAATATTGGGTGGCGAATTCTCTATCCCCTTAGCCACAGCAGCTACAGTCAGTAGTTAATCAATATCATGAACATAATTATGATAGTTTTACATTTTTCTGTCTTGTATTAAAGATGATGATGAGATAAAAATCTCTAGCAGCCCATTCCTCACCTCCTGGGTCAATGAAGAAGACTGGTTTCTTTCAATGTAAATAATTTAAATTTCTTCTTATATTTACTTAACATTTTATAATTATGTCTATGCTTAGTAGAAAGAAAATAATTGCAGCAACATTTACAAAATCAAAAATTCGCCAAATTTGTCGCCAAAACCAACTGCCAAAACTAAGTATATGACAGCAAACTGTACTAAGTATATGACAGCACCTACTTACTTCTACTTCACGCAGATAGAAACAATCTAATCGATGAATCGATGATAGAAATGAAAAAAAAAGTTTTTATCTTGTTTCTGTTCTAAAAATTACGCGAAATGCAAATTTAAGCTAAAGTATTTTATGTTAAGACATGGGGATAGTTTCTGTATAAAGCAAACGCTTTCCATTGCAAAATTAATATCAATTGTTTAAGAAAATAAAAGATTTAGGATTTATCAAAAATAAAATGAGCAAAATGTTGCGTAAAATCACATTTCTAGCTGTCTTTAGAATGTAAAAGCTTTGATAAATTTGTAATACTGATGTCTTAAAGTTTTGGTGTAATTTTTGGCCTCTATAAAGGGCAATTTTACTTTTCTACATTTCATCATTTCTTTGTAAGATTGGAGATTCTTGGTTTTCTTTTTATAATAACATCTGACTAATGACGGTTACAGCAAATGTAAACGTGAAAGTTATTTAAATAAATTATCTTATTCTACTAATCTGTGAGCCAAATATATAGTCATTTGAACACTGTAAAAAAGTGTTTCTTAAAATTGAGTTAAAATGTGTCAAAATTGCTCCAAAAAATAATTTGTAATTAATTTTTTGTACCTTCTTTAACAAGCTTTTGTTTTGTTTTGTGTTTTTTCTAATTTTTAAAAAATCTTTTCAATCATAATTTTTTAAACGTTACCGATTGTAATTACAGTCGACTAGGTACCAGTTCTTGTTCTAATTTTTAAGCATTGCTTTGTTCTAGGGCGCACACAATCCACTAAGTAGGTACTTAGACTACACTGTAAAAACTAGCAAAATCGTTTGAATATCCCATGTATTTTTATCTCTCCCTGTACTGGGTGTACAAATATGATGTTTAGAACATCCTACTACGATTTTGCTATTAGGTCCTTGGTTGGAATCCAGCTGGCAGCCTATGAACACGCCTCTCACGTATTTTTCCCTCCATATCGCTCTTGAATCTATACAATTTGCTTAGAAATGAGTATACTGTAATTCCGGTTCAAATTACGCTAAAAAGTACCAGCTTCCTGGTTAAATCATCAGTTAAGAAATTTTTTTTGTAAAATCTATTTTTACCGTAAAATTTTATACCGTTTATTTTACGGTAAAAATGGATTTTACAATAAAAACCATTCTTATCGTAGAATACACAGTATAAAATTATTAAATATTTTTTTATTTATGTACAGTGACTTTACAATAAATATTACAGTAAAAATTTTGGCAAATGATATTTTTTTCCATGAAATTTTAAGATGAAAATGGATTTTACTGTAAAAAGTACCGGCACTTAAAGTGTACTTTCTTTGAATATTTCTTTCATTAACTTCTTTTAAAGTTTATTATTAAAGTATATAAGTTATAGAGAAATATATAAATTTCATATGAAGTATATTACGTATACTCTTATAAATTTCATTATGAATTTATTAAACAAGTTATTTGAAAATCTGATGCAAACCATTAAATATATTTTATCTTATAACTCAATCTTAAATTTATATTACAAGTCAAAAAACTTACAAAAAAATCGAGGATTTTCATTCGAATCAAAGATAATTAAAGAATTTTCTTTAAATTCTTATGTGAATAAAAAGAAATAATTTAACTGCAAAAGATGTTTAAGTTGCAAATTTCTAAACTTAAATTAGTTATTTCTAGAGTAAGCTTAAATAATTTGTTACCTTATTTTAGAAGATTTGTTAATCAAAATAAAGAGTGGCACATTTAATAATTGATAGTAACTATTTCAAAAACTTAAAATTCCATCTAAACTCTAAAATTATTGCTCAATTTCTTTTAAAATTCTTCGTTCTTTATGCTATTAAATTTTTTTCTTTTGTGCTTTTTGCTCTTTATGGATTTTAATCATTAACTTTTGCTACTTTTATAGTTTTCTTACTAAAACTTATTCTTATAAAGCTGAAATACTTAATATTCGTTCATTTATATATAAAAAAAGACTATCTGTCATAAAATAATTAAGTGCCATCTTTCATTCTAAATATAATGCCTGTAATAAAAACTGTGGCGAATATAATTAAACTAAAGCGAAAAACAAAAAGAAATTTAATGAAATATTACGTTTTACAAATGAAACATGTATTTTCATTTTATAATATGTGTTAGGCAAAAAAAAGTTTTTAACGTCAATTTATGTTTTTTAAACTAATTAATCTCGAAACTTCATCATTTATTAGCAAACCAGACAGATAATTAATTCTTGTAATATTTTGTAATATTCTGAAAAAAGTAATACCAATTATACTTTTTATATATCGCTTGTAATATTCCACAAAGAGAATGTTTCCGTAACTATGCAGTTTATTTTCTTTAACATAAAAGGTTCTAATTTTCTTTTTCTTTCAACGAGATTAAAAAAGAAAAAAAAAACTGTAAAGAAGCCGTGTAATTAAAAGTTCGTCAAACATTTTCTGTGCTAATAATCTTCTGCTTATCCTCAAGCTAAGCTGAAAGCAAAAAAATAGTGTTCCGTTCAAGATCTTAGAAGTGCAATTAAACTTAACTTAAGAAAATATTGTCTTCCTAATTTATTATGCAGATCTTTTTTACTAACAAAACTGAAAAACTGGTAAAAGTAAAACGCTTATTTCAGCTTTAAGCAATTTTAATCTCTTTTTTTTTTCACCTAGTGAGTGTTAATGCTTTTCAAGTAAACCATTAAGTTTGGGGTCTTTGGAAACAAGAGCAAAACTGGAGTAAAATGTTGTATAAAAAAAAATTAAGTATTCTTTGCTCCAAGTTGCTATTTTTTCAACTGATATTTTTTATTACGCTGGCGTATATTTCGATATAATTAAAAGTTTGCTTTAAAAATTCAATCGAAATGTGTTTAATTTTTATTCCATGTTCTTTAAAATATATTGTTAAATATTTCATAGAAATGTTCAGCTATAAATTAATCTATATTGTGTCGTCTCTTATAGTTAAAGTGCAGGAACACTCTCAAAAATAAAACTCTCACTTTTGACTCTCACTTTTGACCGTTTCAAAAACAGCTAAAAAAATGTTTTTAAAGAACAACCGAAAACGGGGAAAAAAATTCTGATAAAACTACTGTACTGAATAATAATAGCATTTCCGGTAAAGAAAATTGCCAATTTGAAACCAAAACCAAACCCGATAATAAAACCAAAATATACCGTATTTAAACGATTCATTTGGTAATTTTTCTGTTTATATAATAGTGGTTTATCGAGATTCTGCGGTTTCAAATTTATGGTTCTTATTACCACACCTATAGCAAGAAATACGAAATTGAAAAACGAATCTAACCTAATAGATCATTTTTATGCGATACTCTAAGGTATCACGAGAAAACTAATAAATTTTAACACACTTATCAAGTTTTACCAGAATTTATAAAACCATATTTTGTTGTTTATACTGCAAAAATTACAACCCAAGCACTTCAGTAAAAATTACTGAACTTTCTTGGTGTTCCCATAGATCCAGAAACATGGTACATTTCCCCATATTCTAGTAATTTTGACTGTATATTTTTTTCAGTGTACTTAGATGCATTTTAGCTAATCGGAAGGTATGCAACCTATTATTCTAATAACTTGATTTTTTTAGGTCTCATTTTTTAAGTCTTAAATTTTTTAATTATGTACAAAATATATCATTCATTGCTTAATGCGACTTCTTCACTATAGCCGGCATAATACATTCTAATTGCAAGAAGTCTAATTAAATTCTGGCTGATAAAATAAATTGAGCTTTAATTAAATAACCAGCCTTGTTATAAAATGACAATTGCAATTGCAAATAGAACAATTTTCCAACTGGCCTATTGAACACATTCTAGAAAAATAATATTTCATGAAATTTTTTTAAGACATACTAGTCTAGTTAGGATTACAGGAAATTCTTTTTGGGCTGGTGTTTTTTTTCATTTGAATTTGAATCACGTTGAAACAAATTGCATTGTGTCCTTCCATTTTCCAATTTTCGTAAGACTATATATAGGAACCAGAGGAAATGTGATGGAAATGGTTGCTATTTGATGTTTTAAAGAAAAAGCAGATGGAGCAGAATTTGTTTGAAAGCTTTTACTTTTAAAAGTCAAGCTTAAATTTAAATTTTTGCTTAGAAAAGCTGAAATGTTTTATTTACGTTACAAAATTTTCTATAATATTTTAGGGGCACAAGTATAAATATTTTTTTTTCTAAAATACGATAAACATTATCTAAACTTTGCCGTGAAGAAAACATTCTGGTAAAATAACCGTAATAAATAATAATGACATTTATTGTAAGAAAAATATAATTCTGGTTAATAAAACTGGTTAATAAAATATATGGTGTTTAAACCATTCTTTCGGTAATTTTTCCTTACGTTATGTTAACGGTTTACCGGAAATTCTGGTTTTAAAAATCATGGCTCGTAACACCACACCTACATATATATAGAGAGGGAAATAGAGTGGTGTGGTCCTCTTTTTGCCATATATATATATATATATATATATAATATATATATATATATTATATATTATATATATATATTATATATATATATATAATATATATATTATATATATATAATATATATATATATTATATATTATATATATATATATATTATATATATATATATAATATATATATTATATATATATAATATATATATATATATATATATATGTATATATATATATATATATATATATACATATATATACAATTTTATATAACTTTTTCTTTTCTTGTTAGTTCATTTGAATTCGCTACTCGCTTTACAGATTTCGTTCTATGTTTAGTTCTGTTTTTTCTTCGCATTTTATTTTCTGTTTTTGTTTGATATTAATTACTCAACGTGTTCTATTCTATTTTGCTTCAAAATTTTTTGAGTGCTCCTCTCACTATTGTATTGATATATTTTGCTTTGACTGTTTTGACATAATATTACTCCTTTTTGCGGATATAATCGTGTGAGATTATATCCCATTTTTTTTCCTGATTTTTATTATTTTTTTTAAAAAAATTAATTTTCTTCTTCTATTTTTCATTAACTGTAATTTTTTCCATGTTTTCTCTACTTTTTGAACATTATTGTATATATGATCATTTTGCCCCTAAAAAACGTTACTTTATCCTAGACACGCTATTAAAAACCATGGTTTTGTGTTAGACCGACATGATTTGGCAGTTTTAAACATGCACACAAAATATCAAAACGTATAATAATTATAACAAATATACCCTAATTCAAAAATAAAAGATTTTGATTATTTAGTTTTTTTAAAAAAAATGCTTTTTATTTTAAACACAAATAGAAGAGAAGATTTATGGATTATGATAGAACAATTATAATTCAAAACGTGGTTAAAGAAAAAAAGAGAGGTAAACAAAAGCCTAATTTGAAAGAACATTCGATTTAAAAAGCCTCGAAGTTTGCTTAAGGGCACTTAAATGCGAAATTTGATATTTTTTGAATAAACAAAGATCGTATTTTGCAATTTTATTGTATTACCTCAATACGTCATCAAAAATGGAACATACGTGTGTAGAATAAATTAAATTATATGTGGTTTTTAAAATTTGTTGTCTAAAGGGAAATTTATTTCATGTCTATAAATATAAACATAAGCAAAATAAAGGACTTTTGACATTATATACATATTTTATTTATGAATAATTTAATTCGATAAAAATATATGCTTTTGTGCTTTGTGTTTTAAGAAAGAAAATCTCGTAATTTAATTTAGTGTAGATTGATTTTATAATACTATTTTTCTTAAAAAAGGAGGTTTTTTTTTTAAATATTCTGAGCGTAGACATAAATAATTTTGGAGGGTTTTCTTGAGACTGCTGCTGATTATAATGATTTTCTTTTCTTTTAAATTAATCTCCCTAAACTAATAGTCTCAGTTGTAATAGTTTTTTCAGATTAAGTAATTTTGCTGAGAGGAGGTAGAAAATAAAGATATTGCCCATTAATATATATAAATATTAGTACAGTCTGGTAACCACGAGATGAGCTCCCACTGAGATTATGATCAGTCAACGTTAATTTCTTTTTGTATATTAATTTCTTTTGTATATTAATTTCTTCATGCACAGAATGAATATGTTGTAAATAAGTAATCTTGGGAATTTTTAATTGCTCTTGACCACTTTATACATTTTGAATGTTTCTACCTGTTATTTTATAACAAATAACTGTGCGTTTGCGAAATTGTTTTTTTAAAATTGGTCAATGACATAGCAAAAAGTAAATATTATTTTTTAAGTTATTAAGTTTGGTATGGTAAATTTTATCCAAAAAAAAATGTGTTAAGATATGAAACACATATGAACAACAAACGAAGATATGAGATATGAACAACAACCAAAACCGTACATTCAAAATGATTTCTTTTTGTTATTTAAGATAAAACAGATTGATCACAGACTGATAGGGATGCAGGACACTGGAAACTCTTCATGTGTTGACGGTAATGGAGAAAATATTGTGGTGTCAAAGATTGGACTCGAACACCCATTAATTTGGTCATGAGATTGACAGATTAATCTTCTTGAATAAAATTTAAAACTAGATACATTAAGTGGGCCTAGTTGGCGTGATAAAATTCTGGTTGTTTAGATGAAAGCAGTTAATAAATGGTTTTTCTCACAGTTAACAGTTTGAATACCATCTTATTTCTAGTTATTTGTATGTTTTGTTTGAATAGGGTAAAATGCCAATTAAATAAATTGTTATTTAACCAGTTATTCTGAGAAATTTTTAGTAGTTTAGTTATAGTTATGTGCCAACCAATATCAATCAACTTGATAATAGTAACTTGATAATAGTAACTTGATAATAGCCTGATCATTACAAAATGCACTTTTTAGACATTTTTGAGAGCTAAATATACCGCCTTTTTTGTTTAACAAAATTTTAAGCAGAACTCTTTTATAAAAATATTAAAAATTAAGTAAATAAATAATAATATTAGAAAATTACAATACGTAAAAAAGACAGATAAAAAAATTAAAATAGTAATAAAAGTTAGTTCGGGAGTGTAGCAATAAATCAAACTACATCAAACTTTCTATAAATATTAAAACATTCCCTAAGATTAAATAAGTAAACCTATTAATCTTAAAGTTTGTTAACAACTACGAAAATTAGTATCATTTGTCACAAAACTATCAGAGGCAATAAAAATGAAATTAGCTAACTAACAAGTAACCAAATTAATCTAATTAATCTTTAAGTGAACTTTTAAGACATTGTTCATAAAAGGAATAGTTCATTAGTTTCCACATACTAATAATTATAAATCTTATTTGATTGTAAGAAACTCTGAATGAGATAAGAGAAGTCTATTAGGCGATTAATCAGAACCATGTCTTTGTGTTCATCTTTTTATTTCTTAAAAAGCTTGGTCGATGGGTTTTGTCTTTAAGGTTATCGCTAATTATGTATCTGAGCGAATAAAAGAAATTTAGGGTACTTTGATCTCGATCGAAGAATTAGTTAAGTTGATTTTGAGTGAGAGTTTTTATATAAAATTGCTCTCAGCAGTTTTCGATGGATGATTGATTTTGTGTTAAAGGAATCCTCCAAAAACAGACTTACATTTTCAGGATTGTATCTTTTTATTTCGTCTGTAATCGTGTATCATTTTTTTTTAACGATACTCGAAGCAGTTCTCGATAGATAAGGATTTTCCTTAAAAGTAATCCTTCTGTTTCTTCAACTAAAAAGAGATTTATATTTTCTGAACTGTATATTGCGTCATGTCACACGATTGCATCAATTCTCTAAGTTCTTCTCGATAATTACGGATTTTTCAGGACAACAACTCTTATGTTTTCAAAAACTAAAACAGACTTATATTTTTTGAACTATATATTTCTTTATATCATGGGATTGTAGTAATTCTCTAAGTAATTATCGATAGATAAGGATTTTCCATTGAAGCAGTTCTTATATTTTCTAAAACTTAAAACAGATATGTATATTGCGTTATGACACACAATTGTATCAATTGCCTAAGTTTTTCCTGATAGATGAGCGTTTTCCTTAAAAGCAATCCATGTGTTTTCTAAAATTGAATTTTCTTCCACGTGTTTTCTTGTTACTGTTTTTTTTTCATAGTTGTTCTTTTGTACATTGCTTCATGATCCACGACTACATTACTCTTCATAGCAGTTTTTGATAGATTAAGATTTTATATGAAAGCAACATAGGGAAAAAATTTTTTGTTGCATTTATCAAATACTTGATCTTACCTAATTCAGGTGTGGAGATTTTAAATCTGAAATTAGTTCTGCTCCTAAAATTAAAGATTACTTTTTAAATAACATTTTTCGTCTATTTTTTTTATCCAAATATACAAGTTTAAAAAACATTATATATAACAGGGGGTCATATGAATAATAGGACAAACCTCTAGGGGAGTTACCATGCATCATCTGAATTATAATCGCATATGAAAGCATGCTGCGGCTAAGGGTGCTTTCCTATTATGACTTATATAGAAGAACATGAAGAAGCAGTTCATAATAGGAAAACACCTGTAGCGGCGTATGACGATATTTCCAGCATAGGTTACTATGCAATTTTAATCTTGATCATATGCCTTCACAACCCTAGAACATTTATGCGACCCCATGTTACATGTAACCATTTTGAATCTGTACATTCCGAGAAAAAATAAACTAAGATTGACATTGATCATAAGAAATCCAAGTGAAAATATCCAAGATCCGTTAAAAAAAATCTTATACAACAGAAAATAAAAATAAAATGTTTCCTAGTGTAATCGTTGCGTTTGCAAAAATCAGTGAAACTATTTCCTGAGCTGCGCATAGCTGTTTCGCTATGTATATTGCCTAATGACACACAGCCGTATTAAATGTTAGAAGTTTTCAATACACGCATCATTCTTTATTTATGTATTCTTTGTGTTTCCCACAACTGAAAAAATGATTTTCATTTGCTGAAATTTGCATAGTTGTTGCACTGTGTATTACTCCATTACATACTATTATATTATTTCATTAATTTTTGCTTGTAAAACTTTTTTATAGATGTAGGATATCCAATTAAAATTATTCTTGCGATTTTTAAAAATAAAAGCACATTTATATTTACCGAAATGTGTTAACTGTTTTAACATATATAGTATTTTTTATTAAAGTAATCCTAGTAGATAAAAACTTTTAAACACAGAATATAATAACTAAAAAGAGATTTATACTTGCTGAACTATGTGCAAAGTTTTTTTTTTATTCCATGTTGCTTTATGAAATACGTTAATACAAAAGTTTTTTTTTAAGGTTTTAACAGGCATAGTGTTTTCGAAAAAAGTATTTCCAGTGTTTTTGAAAAATAAAAACAGTTTTATATGCTGAACAGTGCACAGTTGCTAAACTGTTTATTCCTTTTGGATGCAAAATTAAATCATCTTACAAATTTTTTTATAATGTCAATGTAATGTAATTTTTCAACAAAACAACTGAGCACTATTTCTTAGAAAAACTTGTAGATTATTAAATCACGTAAATTCTTTTTTTTTTAAAAAAAATATAGAGAGCTAAGTTTTAAATGTTTGTCAATAAATATTACGTTAAATATTTGTGCATTACTTACGTTCAGTGAAAGTTGCTATCCATTCAATTTTTTACAGCTTGACTTTTTTTTTTGATCTTGTTTAAAGTTTGAATACTTTTTTCGCGTGGTTATGATAACAAGTTTTGAGCGGAACATATTATGGAACTTGAATTCGTCTTTTTTTTATTCCATTTTATCAAGTACTAAATTACATTATTTTTGCATTAAATCAAAATAACAACCTCTATTTTTAAAACAAAGTAGTTAAATAAATAACGCAAAAAATTATGAAAAGTATATCTATCTGAAGTTTTCATTAAATCTTTTAATTTTTGTTTTACTTTGTATGAAAGTGTGTGCGTATATATATGCGTAATACCCAATATGCGTAAATAATACCCAATATGCGTACCCAATATGCGTACCCAATATGCGTACCCAATATGCGTAAATAATCAACGATGGATTAAAATGATAGCCAGAATTTATTAAGTAAAATTTTGTTTAATCAGAAATTTACTTCATTCGGATAATAGAAAATCGGAAAATTTTAAAAAAAAATCATCAGTATTTCTAATATATATGTTAAAATTCTTCATGTTAAATCGTCTTTTTTACCAATTTAAAGCACATTACGTCGCGATTATGTAATGTAAATTAATTTAATGCAAATTAACATTATGCAAATAAGTAATGCATAATAATATAATAAAATGTTTGATGAAATTTTGTGAAAAAAAGATTAAGAATAAGTAAATTTCGGGAACTTTTTTTTAATTTTGGATATTTGGAAAGAATCAACAGCACAAAATTTAAGTGTTGTGTATGTTTTTCACTAAAGAATTTATATTATTGGATAGTGACTTAGAAATAAAGTCAAAATTTTTTGAAAATGTGAATATAGTAACATTCAGATTACATGATATTCAAAATCTTTGAAAATACGAAGCACTCTTAAGCTCAATTCGGAAGTACAAAAATATTATTGAACGCAAGTTTATGTTCGCATAAATATAATTATTAAATATATTTCGTACTAAGAATTCAAATTTCTGCGAAATATCTATATATATATATATATATATATATATGAAGGAACTAAGAATAAAATCAATAAAATATTTCATTATTGGCATCAGTATATGACTTTTGATTTTCTTAGCCTATTCCTAATAAAAAACAACTTTAGACAGTGTGACAAAGTATCGCGAAGCTCAAAATTGCCATAGGTATTTTTTCATTTCTCGATCATTGTTGAAAACAGCAAAAGAGTAAAGAACAAATCTTTGAAAATATTTTATATACTTTTTTCATATCTGAATCTGTTTTTTTATTACATTTGACTGCGAGAATAACTCATTAAAATATATTTTTCAAGAATTCAATGGAAATAAAAATAATGTCGTGGGTGAGTGTTTAATCTACTTTGGTTTTAAACCCATCTGTGTTTTTGTATAATGTTGTTGCTGTTTCTAATCACACTTGAACAAGTCAAGTTCACTCTCCACCAGCCCTTTGCGAATTAAGTTTGGAAAGTGCATCTTTCGTTTGATAAGAGAGCACCATAAGGGTGAAAGTCCTTCTTTCGCAGCTTAAATGTTCATTATTTATTCTTAATGTATGTACTTTATTCACTTCATTTTTTAATAGGATTCTAAATACATACATTAAGAGTGGTATTTACATAATATTCTGTACATAAGTGTTTTAATTACATTCTTTGATAAACTTAGAATTTTTTTTTTTTGAAATGTTAACTGAATATTAACTTTAATAATATAAAAAGTTTATTTTAACATATTATTTTAACTAAAATATCTTTAATATATTTTTTTAAAAAGCTTTTTTCGTGATTTTAGTTTTCGTGACTTTTATGCTCTAGCCTAAAAGTTTAGTCAAATAAATCAAACTGTTCACGAGACATAACCGGTTTAAATTTTAATATATTTGCTTAAAAGCATTGCGCATATAAAATAAATTAATATTGTATTCAGGAGAAACATTAGCTTTGTATGATTTCTAACTTCTTGTTTTGTTCTTAACTAAAAATTAATTGTTTTATTCTTAACTAAAAATTAATAAAATTTAGAATTACTTTATAAGTATAATCAAGGTCTTTGAATTAAAAAAAATATTTCTGAAATACAGAAGAAAATGGCGTATACTAAGGTACATATTAATATTAAATCAGTGTCTGACTATACGTAGTAAAAAAGTAGATAAATAATAATATTAAATCACAGATAAGGAATAAAAATTTGTTAAAATTACAAAATAATGTCCCTAATTCTCACAATAAACACATGATTATTTTCGATTATAAATGTTTATACAGAGCCTAAAAAGAACCAAATGATGAAAAATATTATTTAATAGTTGTTTAAGCTATTAGAATATTTATACGAAAATATAACAATAAAAAGGCATGATTTTTCCCCTTTATATGAATAGAATACAATTTTAGAACTGGATAAATAAATATTAAAGTTCTGAATTTTATGAAGTCTTAACAATTTTGTGGAAATTGAGATTCATGGTATCATAAGCAATATCTTCAGAAATTTGAAAGAAGTTATCGTGAACGGAAAATGGATTATGGTAACGTTATCGCACTGTATGGTAACGAGATTTAAATCCACATAATTCTGGTAAATAAAACTGAAATATATGGTATGCAAACCATTCATATGGTAATTTTTCCGATAATAAAATTTTCAAAATAATTCTTGTTTTCAAAATAATTCTTGCTGCCACTCAGATAGGAAAAAATACAAAATTGTTAAGTAACTTTATCCGAATAAATGGTTTTTATGCCATGCCCTAAGGTATTATGATAAAATTATCTAATTTTATCACATTTACTAAATTTTGTCATATATTACTAAATTTTAACATTATCATATCCATTATCAAAGCGCTTCGGTAAAAATTAACAAGCATTTTAGTGTTCCCCTAGAGCTAGAAACAAGGTAAATTTTACCATGTTTTGGTAGCTTTGAATTAATTAACATTAATTAACATTACAATTAATTAAAAATTACTGGAAAGTTAATTAAAAATTTCTAAAAAGTACTAGCAAAATAGTTTTAAAAAAAATTTCTACTATTAAAAGCATAAATTATTTTTTGTTAAGAAAATGACTATGCTACATTACATTTCAGCACCAATAACCATCAAAATTGCAGACAAAATAAATATTTTCAGTTTATTGAACAGAAAAAAATGTTTTTCTGAATGAGTGAGAAATTTCTCCCACGAGCACTTCCTTTTATTGATCATGAGTTACCATATGTTACAAAATAAATGTTCTACTAAATTATAAAAGAAAAATATGTAGAAGAGAAACTACTTTTGCTATTAATCGAAGGTTTAGTTCTGTGATAAGATTTTTGTTGCTTTTTCCCTGAAAAGTTTATTACACAAAATAACACTTATACGTATCGTTAATTGCAGCTGTGTTAATTATAAGAAAAATTTATGAAATATGTTTGCAAAATATCTGGTTGTTATAATAAATGTTTGTAATTGTTCCCGTTTTAGACTCTGTAATTGGAGCTAATTTAATCATTTAATGTTTTTAACAATACAGCTACAATATTATAAATTTCTGATATAATACTTTAAACTAAGAGCAAAGGAAATTTTTACATAGAGAATGTATGAGAAAAATGCTTTATATCTTGAAGCAAGTTTAGATTGCTTTCAAATAAATTATTTTGTAATCGGACTTGATTTAATCGTTTAATTTTTTATAAGTATACCTAGAATGTTACAATAACTTTTTAAACCTTATAAACTTTTGATATAATACTTAACATTAAGAGAAAAGGAAATGATATCAGTTTAAAGGTTTGAGACAAAACAGGAAAATTTTGCATAGTCAAAAGAGTGTAGATTATTTGTAAAATATACAGATTTTGTAATCAGATTCAATTTAATCATTTAATTTTTAACAATATAGCTAAAATACTGTAAACTTCTGATATAATACTCTAAATTAAGATTCAAAGCTAAAATGATATTTCACTGAAAAAAGATACGATTCAAAAGTTTTGTATACTCAAACCAGTTTAGATTGTTTCCAAATAATGCAAATTTAGAAATTCGTGTTTGTTTTTTAATCTTATATTAATACTTAAATATTTCTTTGACCATTTTCTTAAAATTAAAATGCAAGGGTAAAAAGTAAGGAAAGAAAAGAAAATTATTGTTAGTAACTAACGAGATTTTTCCTAACCAATCAGTTTTGAAATAATTTGTAAGCATCTGCAATCTACATCTATCTGAATTATGCGTATTCAACAAAGCTTCAAAAAATTGTTGTATTCAATTAAGGACAGTTTTTAATAGATTTAGATCCACAGTCGTCCTTATCAACAGGTGGTAGATTGGTTTCAGTATAATTTATCAATTTGGCATTTGTAGCACATCTCCACAACTAACATTAACGAAACTTTTCTGTGCAAAAATGGGAACTCTTTAAGCGGAATGTTTTTCTATTGCACAATATTTAAATATTTTATAAAGTTGATAACTTTAAAAAATTTATTATTTTATAAAAATGTATTGCTAATTCAAAAATTAAAACAATATATTTCCAGAATATGCCTTTACAAAACATTTATACAAAAAGAGCAATTACCAGACTATAATTCACTGTAATTTTTCACACATTTATTAATTCTTTTACAACTTTTTCATTATATTAATAGTGTCTAAAAACTATACATAAAAATATAAAGTAAAAAATTAATTATTTCATACCAAATTTTTAATCCCAACAAATTAGCAAATAGAAAAAGAAAACACTAGGGGAACTATATTGTGTTCTCTAATACTCTTAATTCCCGGATGCGTATATCGATGCATTCTTTCTGACAAATTGCGTTTATTATTTGTTAAAATTCCTAGGTTGTTATAAGTAATCCGATTATTTGAGTTTATTTGTCGGTACCAAAGGAAAATGTTTAAGTTAAACATAAATCTGGGAGTTATGTTAGGAATTGTGGAAGCGGAGTTGTCCTAAAAATACAGCATTTATTAATGAAAACATATAAATTAAAAAAAAAAAAACATATAAAATCTACTGTTTTCAAAATAATAAATATAGATTTTTAAGTATTTATGTAGAATTTCTGTCATAAAAATTAGTAAAATATTTTTGCAATAAAATAATACCCAAATAAATATCTTATATTTATGAACATTGAAAGAAAATTGGAAAAAAGATTTAACGAAATGTTATTTTTTCAAAAACATAATCTATCATAGTGATTCCCTAATGGTGCTCTGAGGAGAGCTAGGGTTCCATAGAACTAAAAGGGTTCCGTGATTTAGGACTTTTTTTTATAACCAGTAACGAGTTTTGAAACCTGTGATTCTATTTAAATACAACCTATAATTCATAGTTTATTTAATATTGAGGTTACCTTTATGATATTATAACAATTAAATTAACCTTTTAACGATCGGTTAATTTTCAAGAAAACGGTCATTAAAGTGTCTATTTTTCCAAATACACGTATTTGATTAGTGCTAGTATCTGGTTTAAAATAAACTAACTATTTACAATTACCTTAAAAATCTCCTCGTACTGCTATATGGTGTGCAAAATTAGAAATAAAATGTTTTCCGGGCAAAATAAATTAATTAGTTTTATTCTTATTTTCGCATTACTACTGAACACCCCAGCCCGTCAATATCACGGGAGCGAGGAATAGCGAGTGAAAATTCACCCCGTCCTTTTCACGGGAGCGAGAAGGAAGGGGTTAAAAATAAAATAGAAATGGAACTTTTTTATAGGAAAATATATTTATAATAACAGTATATTGAACAATTAATAAAAAAACCCTAAACTTTTATATGATATTTTACTAGTATTTTCTATCGTACATTTCAAATCAAAATAAGTAAATTCATTAATATGGCAATATGCCTTTATAATAACCATTTTCAATGTTAATAGCATCTCTTTTAAGTTTTCATTTAAAACTGAACCACAACTCGGCTTATATTAATTATATTATGTCTAGCATTGACAACTTCATAATTAGACTAGAAATAGCACAAGGACTGCAAATTAAACTCCCGACACATTAAACCTAGTTTAAGATTAGTAATGGTAAGACGATTAAACATAGTCATTCCTCTAATTAAATATTTTAAATATTGTTTTTTATAGATTATAACGTTCACAATAATATAATTATTATATTATTATATTATTATTATATAGGTATTATTATATAGGTATATTATTATATAGGTAATTATTATATTATTATATTATTATTAATTATTATATTACCTTCATAATAAGGTAATTATTAAACTTGTTTATAAAGTCCTGGTTCCGTCAAAAGAAGGTTGGTTATTTAGGGTTCCGTAGATATATTAATTCTTGTTTAGATTTAAATACTATTTAATTCAATTTAAACTCGGTTAGCAGATTTTATTCATATTAAATGCTAATTAAAAACGTAAAGCCAAATATTTCCAACTCACAAAATTTCTTGTAAGTAAAATTCAATTGAAATGTAAGAAAAGATATTTCTTTACAGCAAGCTGTTGCAAAGATGTTCAGAACTATTGATTGAAGTTGATTTATTGCTAGTTGTAAAAAAGAAGCCTGCCTGGCTTTCAATAATGCTTTTATTAGCAAGCCATTGTTACCATGTCTTTGTAACACTCCTCATCTGATATTCTAAGAACTAAGAAATTGCATTTTTCTTTCCTTTTCGGGATTCAAGAATTGAGAATTATATTGCAAACTAAAGGAAAAAAAGTTTAATTTACCCAAATGATTGATCAGCTGTCTATTTCTCTGGCATATGATGCATTTGCATTGCTGATTTTTTTACCTTTTCTACTAAACGTGCTATAGATTTTCCATGAAACTGAAACTTTGTAGAACGTTGTATTAGAAGTACTGCTAAAAAATTATTTTTTGTATCATACTTTGCGTCCTTGTATTTTTAAATGAAAAAGTTATTTTTTTAAACTGTTTTGATCCATATTTATTAAACACACTTACTCGTAAAATGCATATAATAACATTTAAATTGAATAAATGAACTTAACTAATTTATCTTATTATTAAATTTTTATGGATGGTATTAAATTTATAGTTAAAAAAGTTACTGTCTCCAAATTGTTCGAAAGGAATTCGGAAACACTTGAATAAATTGTCAAAGGTGTTTTTCATATTCATTAATTTAAAAGAAGGAAAATAAAATGAAATAGTAATAAATTTGAAACATTTTATTCAAATTATACCCTAAGATCTCACGTAAAAAATAAAGAAAAATTTCGCAGAGCACACTGTAAGATTTTCCAGATCAAATTACTGTAAAAAGTACCGGTACTTATAACTGTAACATGTTATGGATCAAAACGTCTGATGTACCATAATGTTTACAGTAATAATTACCGTAAAATCACAGAATCTTTCTAATTAAATAAACATTATTGTAAAAGTTGCATTATGATATTTTGCCGTAAAAATGGATTTTACGGACGATGCACCCATAGTGATGATATTTTATGTCGTAATTTAATCCGAAATTTTTTACAGTGCATGGTGAACTTTTTCATGGTGAAGCAAAGATATTCTAGTTAAACTGCTTTACTAAAAATATGAACATAGTTTTTGAATTTCCCATGAAGAAGTATTTGATCAAATCAATAATTTATAGCATTTCAATTGTAAATTAGTCTTAGCATCTATCATGCAACGATTTTAATTATTATAATCGATATATTGTATTGATTGTAGTAATATTCTATTAAATTTATAATCTTTTTATTTAATTATAGTAGTTTAAAATTTTTAGTATATGATGTATCGATTATAGCATATCGAACATAGTATTCGGTGGACGTAATTTATAGATATATTGTATCTATTAAACTTCGTAGTTCTTTTTTTGTTAACTATGCCACGGGTTTTTATTTTGTTAAACAAATTAATACCACTTATATATTTGGATGTCTAGGATTAAATTTATTTAGGCATTTAAACTTTTTAATTTTTTTTTCTTGCTTTGCCTTTGCACTCTCCATGAAAATATATTCTATCGGAATAAATTGTATCTTTAGCTTCCTGCTAAGTATTTTGTGGCAATGATAAATTATCTAGAGGAAAAATGTAAGTAACTTAAACAGTATCAATAAATTTATATTTCAAATTTTATTGTACAAAATAAGAGTTAACGCAATTTTCTTTTAAGAAACTATAAATTAAGACAAATAATATTACAAAAATATATTAGAAATTTAAATAAAAAAGAAATGAATATTTATTCTATTTTTGTGGTAAGAATAATATTCAGATGTATGCTATATAGAAATATGCGTTAAAAAAAGAATTGCTTATTAATTTTACGAAATCAGACATAAATGAAATTAAAACAACTTTCATTTTCAACAAGTAATTTTTATCTTTATATTCCAATTCAGATTTCTTTTATAGATATATTAAAATATAAGAAAAATAAATTAATGATATAATTATGATGCTTTATAAAAGGAAATACACATTGTAAGAAATATTATTCTCTCTTTCTTTCTTTTGAAACTTGACAGTAATTTCAAAACAAAAATTAAAGTTTTAGCTCTTCATATTGACATGAATTGGCTTTATTATCATGTAAAGTTTACAGCTAACTTTCGCTTTTAAACGATGTATTAAACACTTAAATTAAATTACGTATCAGATATTGACACTTTTTATTAACTTTCTATTAGTTTATCATGCATTATTGTTATCAAGGCAATGATTAAAAAGTTGAAATTTTTAAAAAAAAAATTACAAGTTAAAAAAATATTTCAAACTTACATTTCCAATTGTAAAATATTATTAAAAAATTTATATTTTAAAAATTCAAAAGTAAGCTATAAATTTACTCACCAGCTATGCAAACGCTTATTGGTAAACCACACATTTTAATTTAAATAATAATTTTAACGCTTTTTAATTTCTTTCATAAAAAAAAACATTGATATTGTATTTTAATTCTAGGAGGGAGTTAATGAAGGAAAGTAACAGAGAAAAATATGAGGGATATTTCCTACCAAGTAAGTGTCTCTTAAGCCAGCTGAAATTAACTGTAGGGGAAATTTTAAAATTTACAAAATGTGATATGATTCATTGATAAAGTAAAAAATTCATTTGGTTTGAATATTAAGTGTATAACTGTGACATGATATGAGCGCTGGAACCAAGGGTGCGTTTTTTCAAGACTCACGAAGCGTGAATGAGGAAAACAAAACAGATTTGAAAAAAAGGACACGCAAAGCTGCCAACAAAAAATGAAAAAGAAAATAAAAGTTAAAATCTTAACTAGAAGATTCACAGTGCAGACTGCATTTCCAAACGCCATGGAGAGGTGTTTAAGAACTCGTTTCGTTAATTTCGTGTAAAAATGTCCAACAATGTGGGGAAAAGTATGATTTATTGAATTCTGGATGCGGTATTTATTTACATTGTTCTTTAATACGGCTAATATTCGTCCTATATAAGGTTTCATAGGCTATGCAAATGTTTTTGAGTGCTTGTAACCTGCCGACTTTAATAATTTCTGAAGTAAATGGAGTTCTTACCTTATGAAGTATACCTTTCCCATTCAGTTTCATGATATGGTTCATTATTGCTCATGAAAGTAAATGACGTTGCTTTAAGTAAACTTTAACTAAGTCTTTTATTTTTTACTATTTAGGGAATAAAATATAATGCTGGAAAAAGTTTTTTTAAACGCAAAGTTTTGCAAATATTTAGTTTGGTTTATCAAGTTTTTTATAAATTTTATCTAGAAGCGAATTGTTAGCATCGAACTAAAGTCACTTTGACTTTCAAGTAAAGTCAAATTGACTTTCAAAATGAAAAGAAATTCAGGACATTGGTCAGATCACTTTAAAAATACATTTACCTGGAGGTCATTAGTAATTCATCCTTTTGAATAATCCTTTTCATCCTTTTTAGCCATTGAGGAGCGTAACTCATGGTGCTTTTGTTCTCAAAACAAGGAATTCCCTCGCACGATTTATAGGAAACATGGTAAAAGCCAAAAAGGATTTAGAGGAAATGAACTATTCAATTATTTAATAATGAAAAAGAACTCGGCTTTGAATTACTTTCAAATTCTAACAAAAATGGTTTTCCTGCCAATGTTTGCCATACCTTAAAAACTGCCTATTTCATTTTCAGTTTTTATAAAGCAATTATTTTGATAAAATAATTTTACAAATTAATACAAAATACAGACATGTATACTTTTTTTAACAGACATGTATACTTTATTTATTTTTTTTTTTTAAATCCCCGGCCCAGACACCGGATTTTCGGGATGCTGAAAATCCTCAGCGGCCATGTCGTATGATTATGCGGCATGTAAAAGATCCCTGGAGTGCCTTATTGGCTCTTGGCATTTCCGGCAAAATTAAATTCCTAGTGCACTTTAGCATCCAAATAGAGTCTCGGTGCTGCCATCTAGTGTGGCAGAAACTAGACGTCCAAATTAACATGGCCAGCGGTATCTCACCCATTGTGGTGGCCACTGAAAGAGTAGATACCACTTCTTGAGAACGCACTATGTCTGCTCATCGGGAACACTGATTGTGCAGCTCATTGGAAATAAAAAAATAAAAAAAAAACTTTTTTTTAAATCAATTACTATTATACATCGATGCTATGAGATGTCAGCAAAATGAGAAGATTTAATTCTTCATATTTCTTTTGAAACATATGATTAAATTTGTTCATGAAATTTGTTAGTAATGGAAAATAGAGATAAAATCACATAAAAAAAAAAATGCTTAAATAACTTCTTGAGAAATATTTTTATGAAATAATTTTTATTCATATTTTTAACACGAAATTTAACTTATTTTTTTCTGATAGTTTATCACTTAATTTGTTCTTTAGAATATAATGATTGACAAAATTTTGATATTAATAATATAAACGATTAAGAACATATTTCTCTTAAAAATAGACATAATTGATGATCAATGTTAATTTAGCAGTACCAAGGAATTTATTTTTTGCTCATGTAGACAGATCGTGAATAATATATTAGAAATTTGTGCTACATTGGTGGAGGGAGAAATTTTCTGCTAACTTGAGTTGACAACTTATCAGCGTTCCCAAATACTCTTCTTAAGTGATTTCCAAAGGTAATTTATTTTTATCCGAAATCAGCTATTTTTTTTTTTTCAAAGAATTGGAAAGATAAATAATGTACGAAGTTATATGTTATTGCTACTTAGGTTAACTCTAACATAATTGCTTGCATCATAAAAAATAGCAAATAAAAAAGTATCTTAAAAAATTATACATAGATATATAGCCACACTTTTCGTTACTTACATAAACATGCTTTGAAATAAAATTAAATTTGTAGCATAGTGAGATATTTATAATCGTATACGAATATGGATAGTAAAAATAATATTTGAATGGATAATTAGGCATTTTATGAGGTTCATGATAAAGAAATCGTAAAAATCATGATTGTTTTTGTCAACTAAATTTATAATGTAAAAAAATTAATTTTCACATTTTTAACTCAGATGATTTGTCTTCTTGACATAATTCACACTAAAAAAAAAAAAATGAAAAAATTTCTAAACGGAACCTATAAGTAATGCTATGAAATATGATATTTAGTTTTTTTCTCTGTGAGCCCAATTATGTATTTTTTTCAAAATTAAAGCGTTTTTTAAAGCTTAGTTTAAATTTAAAATATCTCTCCATGCTGTTTTCATAAATTTTTCCAATAATCTAAACATATTAAGAAACTGCACAGAAGAAAATCTGTTAAAATTACCGTACTGTATGGTAATAACATTTCTAGAGAAAACATAATTCTTGTAAATAAACCAAAAATAGAAGATATTTAAACCATTCATTTGATAATTTTTTCTATCATTATTTTATTTTTAGTAGAAATTATGGTTTTCAAAATTATAGTTCCTATTATCGCTTATTTAATAAAAAATACAAAGCTGAAAAGTAAATTTAGCAGATTAAATGATTTTTTATGCTAGGTTTTATGATTTTAGATTTTAAAACATTTGTCAAATTTTATCACACATCACAAATTCATATTTTTCTGTTAGTTTTGCCTGTGTCATTTCCAAAGTGCATCGACAAAAAAATAACGAGCTTTTTATTGATCTCATAGAGACCGAATCTTGGTAAATTTTACCATATTCTAATATCTTTAAACGTACTTTTTTTTCTCAGTCTGGAATGCATGTATTTTAGTCATTTTAGTATAGTTATATCTAAAATTTAAAACATTATTTCTTATAAATTTTAGACTCTATGTAACAGATATGAGTGAACCTTTTTATATAACTATTTGTATGATACAGCAGCTTAACAAATGTATTCTTCTGATTATTCCTTAGTAAAAGAGTTTTTTCAAGTTTTCATTCCATATAAAATATGAAGAATGGTCGAATAAAAATTACAGTTTAAAATTAAATAACTCCATATTGCTGTCTTATTTTAGTTTTTTTTTTAAATATCTCATAAAATTATTTTAATAATTAACTTTGTATTTAACATTCTTGGACACAGAATATGATGACGGTTATGGATTCTCCCATTCAATATTCTCGAAGCTTATGGAGATAATATTAAACAGAATGATCGAACTTCCCATGTTGTTTGCTACCTACCAATTTCATTATGACGTTCATCATTTATAAGTATGTCAATAACTAGTAGTTGCTCAGGAATGAAATGAGATTAGTGATGTTTCCTAAATTTCGCTAATAAATCGCATTTATGAAACCGACTGATATCACTTTTCTATGATTAAAACTGATTATTTAAATCAGTTTGAAGGGATTTAGCAAACTTAGAGCTTAAGAGAATAAAGCATTTTTATTGTATTTTCAGAACTTGTGTCATACTTTGAAGTTATAGGGTTTCAAATTTTTAAAGAAAAATTTATCAGTTTTTGTGCTCAGCTTAGTTAATTAAACACAGCGTTGATTTTGGAGATTATTCAGAAGATTTCTAAAATGTTTTTTTTTTTCCCTAATTAATTATACTAAACAAGAGAAACAATTTAGTCAAAAATTACAGAATTGTTTCAGTTTTTTTTAAAAGAAGCTTAATTTCTTTTCTGATTTTTAAATTCTTTCTCAAGTATCATTATAAAATAATTACAAAATTGTAGACTTAAAATATTTTTGTTCACTTTTTTTTTCAGTATGGGATTACCTGATTAATTTTGTTAATAGAGATTTTGGAAAAAGTATTTTAGAAAGGCGAGAAAATTTCAAGGTATTTTTGGAACCTGAGTACTAAAATATTGAATACTAGAATATATCATATATAAATATATTTTTTTTCCAATTTTTTTGTCAGTATATGATTGTCTGGTCAATTTTGTTATATTCCATGCTACATTATAAAAAGACTAATTTTTATTTAAAAAAGAAGGTAAATCTGTTCATTAATCTACAGGTAAATGCTTTTTAGTTTGAAAAGAGATTTTAGAAAAGGTATTTTGGAAAGGTAAGATAATTTCTAGGTATTTTTGGGACCTGAGTACTAAAATATTGAATACTAGAATATATCATTGTGCTAGAATATTTCAATTATTTATGTAAAATGGTTTGAGAGTATTCATTTATTTAAAGAAGATTCATTTTTGTAGTGAATTAGTATATTAAGAATTTGTTTGAAGTATTATATTTTATAGAGTCTTATGCAAAGGAACATTAAAATTAACGCTTTTAAGAATTTCAAACTTTACATTCTGATCTCTTGACGAAACATCTATCCAGCTGTTGTAAAATGCTTTTAAAATTGTTTTTCGAAAAAATACAGAAGTAATGAAAATACTTAAAGGTGATTCTTTTACTCAGCAACAAATTTTAAGGAAGAGTTTGCTTTGTGCTATAATTAAAATAAAAGCCACTGGGTGGAAATGCGAAATATTTAAAAAAAAATCTGCTTTTGTTGATGTTTTTTTGCGTTGTTTTTTCTCCATCGTTTTCAAATATTACACTATATTCCTATGAAAAAAGTTTAAAAATTACGAGTTCATTTTGTTTCAAATTTTTAAATAATGGTGATAAAGTATTCCTTATTCAAATCACGAGCAGTTTATTATTATTCTTTATTTTTTGCGACATTTTCAATATACAGAAGAAAATAAAATTGAATTTTTTCTGAGTTATTCGAAAAACAAAACCTCGTCATCTCCATGTTTTGTATCTCATAAATAATAATGTCAGGGATGTAAAGGTATGGAAAGAAGAGATTAAAAGGGAAATTGAAAATTGTTGCTTCTTAAATTTCATTTCAGAGAAATTCCCCGAAAAGGACATGGCAAAAGCATTTACGTGATATTAAAATGCTAGAAAAGCTATTTAGTATTACTCAGCTGAAGATGAAAGCAGAAAGAATAAAAACAAAAGTAGAGTCTTTGCTCTTTTCTTCGTAAAAGCATTTGTTTTTTACGATGTTTTAGAATGAAGAAGTCGTGTTATTAAAATATCTCGAAGACAAACAGAAACTGAAACATGTTAACGGAATAAAAAAGTGATTACGACACAGTATTTACGAAAAACTAAACAGGTTCTTGTGATTAAATATTAATTTTTAAGTTTTACACTTGTGTATTGCTTAAGATAACAGCTACACTGTAAAAAATTCCTGATCAAATTACGATGAAAAGTACTCGGAGGGCCGGCACTTTTTATCACAAAATCAAGTTTTCTGATAGCATGTTACGGAAAAGAAATCTGATTTACCGTAAATTTTACGGTAATAATTACTGTAAAATCATGAGATCATTCTAATTAAACCAAATATTTCTGTTACGGTACAATATTTTACGGTAAAAATGAATTTTACGCTGAAATTTATCGTAATTTGATCCGGAGTATTTTTTTCCCACCGTGTATTAACTGAGAGTCTTATAAGCAATATAAATACTAATAAAAAATAAATATTTAAATGCTGCATTTTTTTAAGAGGCTGCATTTTACCAAAGTAAATTCTCTCTTATGTTTATAAATAAATTGAAACTTCAAGTCTAGAAAAGAGTGAGTTCAGGTAAGCTTTCATGATTTTTCAAATGTTGAAATTTTTTTAAATGCATCAATTTGTAAACAAATTATGGCAAGATTAAGTATTTGAGAAGTAATCCAGTCATAAGTTATTTATATTTTGTTATTTTGAATTTTTTTTCAGTACTTTAAACTACGAAACTTTTATGATTACGAAAGGTTTAAATGAAATTAATTTTATTTACAATTTGAATTTTAAAATACGGAGGTAAAATTGAATTTGCTACGGAAAAAGTTTCACGCAGTATATGCAAATCAAGCTGATTTGACTGTACTCACTGGTAAATCAAAATGATTTATCTGTACTCACTGACAAATCAAGGTTATTTCTTATGCAGTTAGCATTTTTTACTGCAAAACGTTATTTTTTTAAAATTTTATAACCGTCATGGAACAGCTGACTCAATTTTGAATTTACGACTACCATTGCTCAACTCTGTAACCTTGTAATTTTGACCCCGATCCAGAAGACAAGGGAACTCCTGGATCAAGTATTGGGGGGAAATTTGCTTTCGGGAGGGACTTTCTGACGAAACTAACTCGCATTTGCGTTATACGGAGAGGAAAACCATGAAAATATCCCACGGTCACCCTGATGGCAAGGGGAGTCTACCCTATGATCTGTCTAACACTGATGATATTTTACGTCGGCACTGTGGTCGGTGCGATCCGGGTGCAGAATTTGTATCTACAATCAAACGTTGGAATTCGAACCCGGTCAACCGGCCAATCGGGGAGGCGAGAGCCACCACGTCTCTTAAGAAACAGTATAAATAAAAATTTATTGGTTTGCAGAGGCATAAATTATTGAAATTGTATGTCTGTAGAAAATAGTGGTAAAGAATCGCAGAAATTTTGTAAACTGTGTGATAACGAATACAAAAAAGTTGGCGCATAAGATATTAAAAAAAATAATAAATTATAAACGATTTCATTTTAATGTTTTAATTCAGCAAATTCATTGCAACTTAAAAAAATGCTTGTAGAGTTGGATTAGAATTTTGGGGAACTTTATTATTTAAAACAGGAAAACTCTTAGTTTAATCCTTATGTTTTTTTTTTTTTTTTTTGATTTTCAATTACTGTTGTCCTTTTAATACACAAATATTAAAGTTTTAGAATAAGGATTAAAGAGTTCAGAATTCAAAAATTTCTACAGACAATATTGCTTTCCGTCCGAGAAATAAATAGAACTTGGTTATGTGTTTAAAGTAAAAAGTGTAGATTTGAATAATTTGTTACTAAATAATTAGTTTGAAATAAATGAAATACTAAATACTTGGAAAGATTACTGTAACAAAATGAAGTAAAATCAAAACGTCATATATACCTTTGTAAGTTAACTAATTTTTGTACTAATGAGATTGATTGAGTACAATTTTGTTTTCTGGTAAAGTTGCGAATTCTGGAATTATACTAATTACTTTTAAAGCTTTTACTGGTGACTTTTTAAATTCGGTAAGCTAATAACTAATTGATAATTTTATTGTTAAAACAATTCAAGACTAATTTTTTTTTGTTTATATTATTTTATTAGATTTTTTTTGCTTGCATGTTAGTAATTATTTAGATAAAATATTAAAAACTAAAATTTTTATTTTGATTATGTGGGGAAGTTCTAATTATTACGACAGCGGAGAATACTGTAGAATTTAAAATGGTTTTATTTAAAACTTCTTTCTAATTTGTAATTTAAAAGGATAAATACTAAAATGTACAATTTGGAATAAAAATTTCGATTTAAAACAATAAAAACTTATTTGATAAATGTATTTGATAATTTAATTGATAATATTTTTAGTTCCTTTAAAGTAAGGCTTCATACTGTATTGTATTGGCTTAATTTTAGAAGTCTTTCAGTTTTTTTGTTATCAAAACTTATCGTTAATAACTTGTGACTCCAAATCCAAAGCAGGATGGACAAAAAAAAATTGTATACATTAGTTTTATTACCAAAATTCTTTATTAAAAAAATAAAAGCCTGAAAACCCGTGGTATTGAAAATTGGTTGTTATTTTGCTTAGGAAAAAAGTCTTTTGCATCCTTCCGTTAAAAAACTTTTCTTGAAAATTAGAAAAATACTTAAAAAAGGATTTGTTTTGTTTAAAATAAAACAGTAAAAGAGTTTAAAAGTAAATAACTGCAGTAAAATTGACGTAATACTATTTTATATATTATCCCACACATAAAATTAAAAAAAAATTATCTTTAAAGTAACATAACTTATTCCTAGATTCTATTAATGATTAACCAAAAACCAAAAAAGGTTATCAAAGCCTATTTTTGGTTCTTTAGATCTTTAGAAAGAGAGTAAGATCATAAAAAATGCCGGTTTTATCACATCCAAAAAAAATTTTAAATTTCAAAAAATCGACGAGAAGATTACGTTTAAAAAACTAAACTAAAACTAAACTAAGTTGTGCGTCAGCCCATGGAGGGGGTCAAGACCTACTATGACTATCCCAGTTTTCTTAAATGTGTGCTTTCTGGAGATCAGGATTTAAAGCCTTGCTTTTAAAAGTTTAGTTTATCCGTAGTACGTAGATAGCTGTCAAACATTTTCGAATTTTCTGTAATTTAAACAGTTTGAGTAGCAATTTAATTTTTCTGAACTGTACATTTATTAAACATTTCAAAACAACGCTTTTTTAGTGTTTGAAAAAAAATGTGGATAATTCTACACATTAGATAGTAAATAAACATTTCTGGGACTTCTAGAAAAATTTTTTTGTCTTTAAAATGGTATATATGTCTTAGGTGAATCGGACCGTAGGTAAAACTATCAACGTCACTTTTCAATGCACCTACAAGGCTAACTGCAACAAGCTTTGCAAATGACATCAATATTATACAAGAAGCTTGTTTTCTAATTAGCTAATATCATGAATATATTTGTTTGGTTTTTGTGATCATATGCACTTTCGAGGTTGTATTGTATATTTTTTTATTAGATTTTAACCATAGTAACTCTTTTACTTTTTTAATATATATTTTTTAATTTAAGGATTAAAAAATATAGATTAACTATAGTTATCTATATTTTCAAATCTTATTATCTCAAAAAATCTTTAAAAAAAAGCAATGATTTTTGCTCATTTATTAAAAGTTTTAATAATTTTATGTAGCTGAATTCTACAGAAATATTCTGTTTGGGAAAATTAAAAATAAATTAAAAATACTGAAGCAGTAATGCGAAATATTGTTTTCTATAAAAGGATAAAAAAAAAGGAATGAGTTATTTCTATTATTTAAGACAAAAACTAACTCTAGATCCCATTAAATAATGACATTAGATGAAGCTAACTTAGTAACAAATATATAGATAGTAAGAGTTCACTTGCCTAATAATGCAGATACTTTTATACGTGCTTATTAATTAATTAATTTTTTTACATCTAAATTCATCTGTTGATGCTACGATTAATGCACAGCCAAGCATTAAATTAAATATTACCTGATTAGAAATTTAAACATTATTAATTTAAAAAGTTTTCACAAAAAATTAAAAAAAATTCGTTTTGCTAAGTTTTTCAGCACAGTTACAAATATGTCTTAGTTAAGTTTTCCACTGAAAACAATATGCTGAAACAACATGAAGCTTCAATTAGTTCGACACGGAATGATAGTTGTATTACTAGTACGTTAATGGGTGATGTTCTTTTTAAATTTAGCTTGCAATAAAAGTCCCAGAAGCATATCATAAAGTATTGACTTTCTGAGTTTTATTATGTGGAAGACTGTGAATATATTATAATTATGAATATAAAATATATCATTATTTTAAAATACTTTTAGTTGCGATTAAAAATATTAAAAATTAACTATCATAACATTTTTAAAGCATTGGGAGAATTATTCAAGAGTTTGTGTGGAAATCTATAATGAGAATGTACATTAAAGGATCCAAAATATATTAGTTAATAATAATATATATTATATATTAATATATTAGATAAATAAAAATAATTTTTAAGCATAGGAGTTAATTTTAACATTTTATGATAACAAATTTAATTTATTTGTTCGTAAAATTAATAAACATACACTTGCGTGCAAAAGTCTTTGGTCAAACTCAATATTATAATTGATTGGAAATGCAATAAATAATGTATAATTTTATCCCTTAAGGTTTTATGCTTATCAATCAGAAAGCAAAGTTAGCGCTTTAAAAGTCACTTTAAATCAAATTCAATTTTTATATCAGTCGGGTATTTGTTTTTCGTAAAGCGATTTCTTTTACATCTAAGGATTGGATGAAAATACAATTGAAAGATGCAATTTTAACAAATAAGCCTAAGTTTTGCATATTTATTTACGGAAATCGTGATTTTTGAAAAACTAGTTCTTACAAGACTCGAATTATATCTACAAAAAAAGAAATATTCAAGCGAACTGAGTGCAAAGATTTAATTTTAATCCAAAGAAGATTACATTTTCCATTAAATTGCATGAAAGGTGAAAATTCTGAAATCAAGTGTAATAGTTATGTTGGCTTGACTAAATAAAACGGAAATCATCTCTACAAAAAAAATAAATAATAATAAGTAAAAAAATAAAAAAACGCATAGAAAGGTTAAAATGCCTATCACGCGTTGACCAAAAACTTTTGCACGCTAGTGTACATGTATTTTTATAAAAAAATTCTTAGGAAGACATTTATCACAATTTAGCGTTTCATTTCTATTATTTTATATTTAATATATGTATTTTGTTTGAAAAAAAAAACAAATAACATGTAAGGAGAATAAATTAAAAAAAATATATCTCAGATATTTATTTCATTTTACAAGAAGCTCATGCAATGGTTTTTCTATTTTTATATAATTCATTTTTATATCTCAAAACTTAATGCTTCTTCTTGCTAGCATTTCACGGCTTTTCAGATTTTAAATTTCTTTCTATCCAGTTTTATCTCTTTTTAAATTTTCCAGATTTGTTTTCGTAGAAAATACTTCAAAAGAAAAAAAAAGAAATAATTTTTCCTCTTTTGCTCCATTTCTGGCAGGTGTCAAAACTTTGGACAAATCTTTACAGTAATGAAATCATATATATAAAATTGAAAAGAAAATGCTTTCTAAAGTTTTGTTTTCGGTTGCTACGAAGCAGATAAGATGACAAGTTCCAAGAACATAGCAAGTTGTCATCAAAATTTGGAACATAACATTTCTAAATCTAAATTGTTATCCAGAAATATTTTTTTTTATTTATATCGAAAGTTGGTTTGCTTATGATACGTTTGTGATAAAGCTTTAACATTTTATAACAAAATTTTCACTTCGAATTTTTTTTCTTCAAAGTAACGTTTTTACAAATCTTCTAAAAAGCGTTGTCTGACAGTTTTTGGAACTGTAATCTTTGCTCTTTTTAAACTAGATTTATTCTTTTCTTACATTATTCCAGTTTTAAATGAAGAATGGTTAAAAATTTCCTTTTGTAATGTAAATGAAAATAATTTTTCACAAATTAGATTAAAAGGTAAGTATTTAAAAAAAAAATTAAAATTACAGTAATTGTATTGAAATAGCACTTTAACAACATGAACATGTCAACATGAACTATAACAACATGAACAACATATCACTTTAACAACAGAGCATTTCCTGGAACATGATTTGTATGGTGCTCAATGTTGGAACCTTCTGGAAAATAAACATTTTCCAGAAGGTTCCACTATTCCGCGTGACACTATTTCAAATAAAGGCCTACTAATAAAGGCCATTTCTGAAGAAATTTTGAAAGGAAGATGATGGGTGGATATATCCTTCGTCTAAAACGGGATAGTTGTGCTAATATCGCATTTACTTGGGCACCCGAAGGAAAACGTAAAAGAGGATGGCCGAGATTTATTGGGCAAAGATACATGCACCAAGATCTGAGCAAAGTAAAACTAAATGAATGGGGGGAGGTAGGATGAGTGTCTCTGCGTAAGGGTATCTGGAAAAAAAGTTGTTGCGTGAACGTGATATTTTTAAAAATATAAATATGCCATATTAGCTAAGACTTTTAAAGTACTTTAGAAATTTTTTATGATATCATTTTTTTGTGTGTACCAACAAAACATTTGTTTCAATGTTTAGGTTTGTCTCAGCATAAGATATAATTTAATGTTTTAAAAAAAAAATTGTTAAGGAATTAAAATTAAATAAAAAATAAAAGAAAATCAGAAATCTCAAATTCATGATAACATTCGTAAAACAAAACTGAACATAACTAATATGCCTAATTGGCTTGCTTGTTGAAAAATGATTAAATTTTGAATTAAAAAAAAATATTTAATCGTAACTGTTAATTTATATTTTTGACACTACTGAAGTCACACCGAGAAAAAAACGTATTTCTTAAACTATCAGAACATGGTTCTTCTAGTTATACGGGAACACTTAGAAGTTCGGTAATTCTTTACCGAAGTGCAAAGATTTTTGTTAAATAAACAATAAAATATGGTTTTATAATATGTGATATAATTCGGAAATTTCGTTAATATTTTTAAATTTTATTATTATTAGAGAATGGCATAAAAAATTATTCGGTTAAATTTATTTTTCAGTTTTGTATTTTTTACTAATTGTGTGGTGATTAGAACTGTATTTTCGTACGCCAGAATTTCCCGTAAAGTGTTACCATATGAAAAGAAATGTTACGAAATGTTATGAAAATTTTGTCATAATGAGAAGTGAACTTTTTTAATGTATTTAATGGCAAATAGTTGGAATAGTTAGTAGAAAAGAACAATAAACTTTGCTGAAACTTGGTTTAAATGTTCATTATTGCTCTTGATTATTTTAAAAAAGGATTTGTTTAAGCTTAGGTGCAATAACGTCCTAATTTTTCCTAATTTTACGAATAAAACAACCATTTTATTAAATAATCAAACGAAACTGAAGCAGTAATATATTATTTGAATAAAAAACGTTCTTTTCAGAATATTCAGAGGGAAATAACTGTTGACATGTTTAATCGCCACAAAATAGGTGGTGAATTACATAACATATCTTTATCAGGTGTATATATGTATATATATATATATATATATATATTATGATAGGAATGTCAAATGCTGTTCTAATCCATAACTAAGATTAATACGAAACTAAGAAAAGTTATGAATAAATATATTTTAAACGTATTGCTTAAATGTATTTAAATGTATTGCATTCTATGCTGGTCCCTCGAAAGCTGCAATGCAGCAAAGGAAAAAGAAAACTATATGCAATGCTGATCGAAGGTCTTACAGACCCCGAGAAAATTGTAATGTGGCTCCCTTCCTAAAAGCCCAGAGAGCTCTGTTTTCATGTTTTATAAACTTTTTGAGGACCATTTATTCGAAATTGTTGTTTATATATAAGTTTAAAGAAAGAAATTCTCCAAAAATTCTATTCTAATAAAACTTATTTATACATACTTTATTTTTTGTAAAGGCCCTCAGCGGTTCAGAAACCTTGTTGACAAAGGAGACAGTTGTTCCTCTTTCCTCACCAGTTGAATGCTACCTTAACATCAAATGCAAAATACATATATATGTTTTTTAAATTATCATATAAAATGAAAATAATTATTTATTTATTTATATACATTACAAAAAATGGACTTAGGTGTAAATGCTTTTAAAACTGTATTCTAATATTTCAAATCATTTCAGTTACTTACTCTAATTTCTAAAACATTTTAGCTTCAATGGAATGAAAATGACTGTTTGTGCCTCTATCGCGCAAAACATTAGCACATCCAGACAATTTTGCTACCATCTACCACGAACTTATTCAGAACAACAGAAAACGAATCACTCTGAATAACTAATATATATATATATATATATATATATATATATATATATATATATATATATATATACTAGATTGTTTTTAAAATTACAAAATAAATTGTGTGCCAGTAAGTAAAATAATTTTGCTTAAAAATATATATATTTTAATATATGCAATTTTTTTTATTAAAGTAATGTAAAGAGTTTGTTGATAAAAATTCGAGCCCATACCTTTTTAAGATTTTATGACACAAAAGGCATTAGTAAGCAAAAAATAACAGTAAAAAATGAAACTGGCAGAGTAATCTGTTCAAGAAACTGATACTTTATGGCGATCACGTTGAACGTTGGTTTTAAAAAGCAATAAACGGCCACCACGATTCATGACATGGAATTTTCAATCTTGAAGAGGAAAATGCACTGGAGTTACTAACAAGGTTTTTCCTAAATATGTCTAAGGAAAAGTACGATACTTTTACTGAAATAAAATAAAAATAATTTGTATAAAATTATATTGAATGAACTAATGAAATATTTTATCATAATAGTGGTTTAATTTTAATAAAAATGAATAAGGAAGTTTTTAAAATGAATGAATAAAAATGAAGTTTTTAATGTTGAAACAATAGCAAATAACATATATAAACAATGGATTTATATATATCTGTTACCGTTAGAGTGTGGAATCCGTTATTTAATAGAATAACTAGCTGTTTTATGAAATAACTTGACATGTCAGTTAAAGTGTATAAAAATATTAAATTCTATGATTTAACTATAGGTATTCTACAGAATAACGATTACTTTATAGTTATAGTGAGAAATACGGCTCTTGAAAGTTCTTTTAACCGGCTCTAGGTGCTTTTAGTTAGTTTTGAACCGCTCATAACTGCTTTGCAATGATGTGTGTGTATACACTTTATTTTGTTGTTTTTTAACGTAGCTATTAATATGATCAATAATAATTTATATCATGTATTTTTCCTTATTATTTATAAATTAAGAATCCACAATAGGGAAAGAAATGTATTTTTAGAGATATTTTAGCTATTTATGATAAATTAATTTACGAAATAACTTTGAAATTATTTATTTTTCACTTTAACGGGCTACCATTAGTTATTTCACAGAATAACTACGTATTTCGTAGAATAACTAGGTAAAGTATGAAATTTTTCATCTATTTTATACTTTAACTGACTTGTCTAGTTATTTCATGAAATACCTAGTTATTCTTTGAAATAACTGAATTATACACTTTAACTGTAACATATTTATATTTTAATCTAAAATATGAATTTAGTTCAAAATGTGAATGATATCTATATGTTAATGAATGGGAACTTTCTTGGTAACACTTAAAGAACAAAAATTTTTAAAGAAATAAAGTAACGAACCGAAAAGGTGTACAACGGATAATTTTTATCATATTTTTATCTGGAAGATATGAATTTAGTATAAAATCTGAATGCAATTTGACTTTTAATGAATGTCAAGTTTTTTGATAACATTTAAAGAACAAAAGTGTTTAATGAAATACAGCAACAAACCATAAATGTGAACAATGGGTTATTTAATATATTTTTATATGAAAGATTTGAGTTTATTTAAAATCTGAATGGTATTAAAATTTTAATGAATGGAAAGTTTGCTAATAACATTTAACGAAAGTTTTAATGAAATATAGTAACAAACAAATGTGAATGATGGCAAGCCGTAAGAAAATTAAAGAAAGGGTAAGGTCAATTTACTTAATTCACTTTTGCGTTTATATTATATCATAACAAAGGTGGAACTATTAACATATTCTGCTTATGTATTATAATTCACTTTTTTTGTGAAATAAGACTTTACAAGTTTTTTTGAAACGTTTACACTTTATGATTAAATTTTTTTATTATTAACGGTTATTTAAAAGCGAAATCTGTAGTTTTTCGAATACAAAGAAGAAAGAGTAAGTTTCTTTACTCCTAACATTCATTTCAATAGAAACTGACATTTATTTATATTTAAAATTAATTTGAATTAATAATATAAACGGATGGATTGGTTTTCTAACAGATATATTTTTATTGATTTATTTCATGTATATTTTTTAACGTCTAAAAAACATATAGAAGGCTACAAATGATTGGTTTATTTTGGGAGTCAAACTCACGATATATATATATATATATATATGTATATATATATATATATATATATATATATATGGGTGATTCTCACGAAATATGACAATTCACTGTCCCTTGCTCCAAGATCTAATTCTATAATACTAAAAGAACTTTTTAAAAAAAATAATAAATAACATTGCTGTTAGCATTTTAAAATAACTTTGCACAAGCATTGACTGTTTTGTATAGTTAAAAAATTTAATTGAACTTCAAAATGTCATTTTCCTGGCATGTCCCAAAAAATGTTTCCCATAATAACTAGCTTCAAAACTTCCTATAAATTTTTCAATATCTAATTTTTTTCAACTCAACCGGTGTAAGCATTTCTAGAATATACGCAGAGGGTATCATTTACAAAAGCTTCGTGTAAATAAATTTTTTTTGTCACTAATATGTTTGTCCCAAGAAAATCTGTCATTTTCCTGGCTACCTTCATTTAGTGGTTTTTAACCAAAATGGATAGAGCGAGCAATCAATATCTTATGTTAATAGATTGATTAGATACCCTCCTATATGAACATGTCTTGTTGCATGAATAAAAAACCAATTTTCTGGTTCAAAATCTATTTCAAATATTTTTTCAAGGTGAGTAGGTTTTTGTGTTGTCATTTCTCTGGCTTCTTGAAACCATTAATAACATAAACTACATAGATTTATCTGAGTTATTTTAAGAAATCCTGTTGTTTTCTACAGAATATAAACGTCTTAGGCCAAAGTATTTAATTAACGTAAAGTTATATGCTATAAAATGACGAATTTGTCAGTATCCTGGCTGTCATTTTCCTGGCTTATGAATGCCAGGACATTGAAGTGTTACCATAATTTTTTTTAACTGCTAATAGTTATATGCTAGGAGGGAAAGCAAATATTAACCTAATACCAAGTTTATGTATGATTATAATATGGTTGGATGTAATCAAAGTTATTTACTTATTTAATGATTGATTATTATCCACAATTTTATTCTGTATATATCAGCAACAAATTTTTTTAAAGTTCTTTCTACAGTGGATGAAAAAAAAAATTATTTAAGCAATTTATGGTCCATCTAACATAAAGGCTTAAGTTGAGTTACTTACTATTAACTTAAAATGACTGTTTTTTAAACTTCTAAGCTAATATGTCATTTTCCTGACATTCAAGATTTGGTTAATTTCTATTTTATTTTTTTTCCCGAGCAAATGTCAATAAACTACAATGCTGTCTGTAAGATATTAATGAGTGTAACTAAAGAAATATACAAAATTTTTTGGTCCGAATTGTCATATTTCGTGAGAATCACCCATATTAACATTTACTCTGTAGGGACGCCAGTTTCCATTAAACGTTTTTTTGATCTGAAAATATTATTTAAATTCATTATATTAATTAAAAATCAATGAGTAAATTACATAATATAATGTTAGATGTTTTTAAAAAAAGTTCCATAAAATGTAATTCAATTAATGTTTGAAGTCGTATAGTTCGTAAAAATCCTTAATTATATATTTTTTAACTAATTGACGACCAAAAGCAATGATCCCAGGTTTATTTCAAAGAAAGAATAGTTTTTCCTGGGAATCGGGATGTTAAATTAATTCAATTATAAGCTTATGTAAGCAGTTACTTTTGAATAAATATTAAATTTAACTTCTTCATTAAAACTCTAGTCTAACTCCAATTTATTAAAGTTATTTAGAACCGTATTAAGAACTACACAAACAAAAAATATTTTTACAAATTCACATAAAATTTTGTTTTTGAATTAAAATTATGAATTTATTACAATTAGTTTAAGTTAAAATGTGTGAATTAAATTTACAAATTTTATTTTCAGCTCAGTTGAAATGTTACATTAGTTTAAAAACTTTTTTCCATTAAAAATAATAATTTTAAATTATTTTATAAACCAAACACTGTTTCAAAAAATAAAACTTTGATTTTATTCAAAATTGATTTTGTAATAAAAATGGTAATGTCTTGTGCAAACTTATTATTCAATAATTACATTAATTATATCACAAACTTATTATTCAGTAATTGCATAATCACATTAAAAAATTCTCGATCATATTACTGTAAAAAATATTGCCACTCAGGTCGCCGGTACTTTTTACAATAAATTCAATTTTTACCAACAGATTTTGTGGAACAAAAAAGCTGTTATACCGTAATTTTTAGAGTAATAACTACCGTACAATCACTGAACCACTATAATTTTATAAATATTACTACAAAAATTAAAGTATAATATTTTACGGTAAATATTTTACCATAAAATCCATTTTTACCAACGGATTTTGTGGAACAAAAAAGTTGATATACCGTAATTTTTAGAGTAATAACTACCGTACAATCACTGAACCACTATAATTTGTTAAATATTACTACAAAAATTAAAGTATAATATTTTACGGTAAATATTTTACCATAAAATCCATTTTTACCAACGGATTTTGTGGAAACAAAAAACTGATAAACCGTAATTTTTAGAGGCAATAACTACCGTACAATCACTGACCCACTATAATTTTATAAATATTACTACAAAAGTTAAAGTATAATATTTTACGGTAAAATTGGATTTTACTGCAAAATGGATTTTAGGGATGATGCTCCCAAAGTGCATGTACTTTATTTACCGTAATTTAATTTAGAAATTTTCAATGTTTAGTTGTGTTTCTAGAGTTTATTTTTATGTTTCAAACTGCGAAGATCTTATATCTAGTTGAAATGAATGAACTTTTCATTGTATTTAAATAATTAATGAAATATATTTGGTTTTAAGTGTCAAAAAAGTAAAAAGTTCATTTTTCCACGTTAAAAATAGTTATACCTGTTTTAGGTTTTTTTAGGAGGTTGTTCATTTTTAAATATTAATTAATACTATTTTGAATAACACAGAAGTGCATTTCAGAATTATAACCTTTCGTATTTTTTGGCTTAAGAAAATACGATTTATAACAATATGAAATACTTATTATAAACAAAAGTGTTTGATTGAAGTATTTTAATGAAACTTTTCCCAATCTTATTTGCAACCGGTTTAAATTAGACACTGCTCCCAGGAAGATCTGATCAAAAGAAAGTCTGAGAATCTAATCCCCAATCAAAAGATTTCTTCATTAACAATTCAGTTTCTTTGAGAATAAAGAAAAGAAAGTCTTAATTCGCTAACTCAATGACGAACTAAATTTAATATAAATTAACATCATACATTTGGAAATTCTAACAAACGTATCACAATTGGAAAAATTGCTGAGTATATGGAATCATAGGGCTAATTGGTGTATTTAATGTGGTAGGGCTAAATGGTGAATTTTAAAAAATAACAAGGGATTGATTAAGTGATGTGAAAATATTGTTGTGAACACATTACAGCACTTAATATACACAAGAAATACAATATTATTTTTGTACTTATTTTGAAAAAACATAAATTCAATATTTTAAAAGTAAGTAAAATATAAAATTCTCTCTTTTTTGTCCCTAACATGGGAAAAATGGGCTACCAAGAACTGATTCTGAAAACACGAAACACTATTAATATTTAACTATTAATATTTGAAATACGTTATCTGTGCCAAATAGGTAACTATGACTCTCTATTGTTTTCTATGTTCTATGTTGTTTTCTATGTTTCTGTAAGTTACTAAGATTTATGACTAAAAATTGTTTTAAGTGACTATAAATGATTCCTTTACATTGACAAAAATCATATTCATAAGTAGTAGAATATGGTACATTTTACCATATTTCTGATTTTATGAGAACAGCAAAGAGCTCAGTAATTTTTACTAAAGCACTCTTTGTTAATAATTTTGGTATAATTAACAAAAAAATATGGTGTTATAATGGGTGAGAAAATTTTATAAAATGTGGTAGTTTTATCACAATATTTTAGAGCATGTCACAAATACTATTTATTCGGTTAAATTCACCTTTACAGCTTTGTGATTTTTTAAAAAAAAAATTGCAATAAGAACTATAATTTTGAAAATTCTTTTTTACAATAGAATATGATTCCTGACCTCCAAAATGTATAAGGTGGCCGCAATCAGGTAAATATGGCCTCAATATCTTAATCAGGAGGGGCGTCCAAAATTTGAACCTTTGCGTCCACATTACGAAAACTTTTTAAGCTAATTGAGACATTTTGGCACACAGTTTTAAAATTCGTTAACTTAACGATGGTTTCACACAAAGATAATTGTTTATTATTTATAATTTTTTATTTTTTTATTAAATAATAGTCGAAAAAATCACAGGGTATGCAAATTTTACATAATTTTAAAGAGTTTAAACTTTAGATGGTAAATGCAAAGTTTCAATGAAATTGGTTAAAAGAATTCTCAGAAATCAAATTTTAACTAAGAAATTTATGAAATTTAATTTCTCACGAACTATTTGACCGATTACGTGAAATTTTGCATTTTGAATTACAAAATTACATTAATTAAAATGATGTAAAATTTTTTCTACTTTGGCAATTTAAATTTTTCTACTTTTATTAAATAAAATAATAAAAGATAATATATAATTATTGAAAAAGATTTTTTGTGTCGTAACATATTTGAATAAACGAATTTTATAATTGTGAGTAAAAATTTTTCAATTCTCTTAAAAAATGGTAGAGAAATGTCGAAATACGCAAAAGGTAAAACTGGATTTAAGGGGTCCTAATTTTGTACCTCTCCTCTGACCAAAATATTGAGACGAAATAAATAGTTTGAGGTTCCCTCCTATATTTTGAAGGTCAGAAATCATAAATAGCCGAAAAATGTTACGTTTATTCAGAAAAATAGAGTCTTCGTGATTGATTTCGTAGCTTATATCATCTGCACTAATCAAACTTATCTTATATTATATTTTTTATTTTATAAAAGTCATTGAACAGCTGACCCAATTTTTGAGTTTACGACTACTAATTTTCAACTCCTTAGCCTTTGTAATTTTGAACCCAATCTAGAAGACAAGGGAACTCCTGGATCAAGAATTGGGAGAAATTTGCATTCGTGGAGGACTTTTTAACGGAAGTAATTTGCATTTGCGTTACATGGAGAAGAAGACAATGAAAAACTCCCACAGTTAGCTTAACAAGGGGACTCTAAACCATGATTCGTCTACCACTGATGATATTTCACGTCAGCACTGTGGCCGGTGCAAGCCGGATGCGGAATTCGTATAGACAGGGATTCGAACCCGGTTCAGCTTTTTGGAAGGCGAACTTTCCTGAGATATTGTGGCTCTGCACTAATCAATTAGCATATTTGAGATCATCCACTCGAACCATTCAGATTGAGTCCTAGTACGTGAAAATCTGATCATTAGATTAAATGATATTTTGGCTATTTCGTTTTTTTTTTTTGGCTCTCTCTATATACGGCGCAAGATATAACACTTTACCTATTTTTTTCAATATTTATTTCTTTTATTTTTGTATTTATTAAACTTAATATGGTAGCAATTCTTCCAGTTTTGTGATGAGAATGCATGATTGCCAATAATTTTTATGGAGGCGCGATTATAGTAAATTTTTGCTGCACATTGCTTATGTAAAAAAAAAAAAGGAATAGTTCACAGATATATCAAAACATTAATTGTTTTTATTTAAAGAATATTTTATAATGGCTTACATAAAATTGTAAGCATCAGACATAGAGATGCATTTTTGACATGAGGTCGGACTGAGGGGAAAATTCCCCCTGCCCTAACGTCAAGAATTCAAAATAACAGTGACTGAACTGTTATTAACGGGCGCCTTTGAGCATGTGAAGACATTCGTAGTTGGCGATTTATCGATAATTAAATAATCTGGCTACAACTTAATCGCCAATAAGACCACGATAACTAATATAATTCTGTAAATTACTCATTTTTATTGTTAGAGAAGTAGTAGAGAGATAGTAGAGAGAAGAGAGTAGAGAGATTTAAGAATAGAATTTGATATTCAATTTAGTAGCGACAGTGAACTGATGAGTTATACATTTGCATTGTTTTAAAAGTTAACCGTTACATTGATTTTTAAGAAGAGAATAAAATATTTAAATTCACTTGCCATAAAATGTGATAAAATTTAAATAATTGGCCTAATTTAATTAAAACTAGATTAAGAATGATTAAAAAAATAAATTTATGAAAAAATAATTTATGAAATTAAAAATTTTTAAAACTAATCTTATAATGATATATGACATGACGAGTTTATAATGTAATGCTTATAATGACATCAAAGTAAACATTTTTTAAATTACGCAGGCAGATTATTTGAGTTTTCCTCCTATCAAAGATTTTTAGAAATAGTATTTTTCAGAAAGTTTTAAATAATTCAAATTTTTAAAGCTACATTTAAAGCTCCAAATTTTTAAAGCTGGGCTTATAATGACATGATATGACATGACACGACATGACTGGGTTTATAATGTAATGCTTATAATGACTTCACAGTCAGCATTTTATTAAAATGACACAGTATTTGAGTTTGTGAAACAATATTATTTTGTTGAAAATTTTATTAAAGTCAATGACAATTTAGTATTGTCTTAATTAATTGTGGTTATGTTATAAATAGTCAAATGCAACGCATTACCAGTCTTGAAAACTCAATCTGATTTATTATTGGTGATATTAATGAATTAAATCTGCAAATGAAAGAACAATTTTAGTGTGCTAAATTATTGTCTTATATACAAAAGTACAAACTATTACAGTTATGGTTACTTTATCTTAATTATTGATGTTTTGAACATTCTTTGACACTATCCATTCGTCATCAAATATTCAATTTTTAAAATTTATTAACGGGATTTTCAGAAACTAGTATTCTGCATGAAAGTGAAGGTAGATAATAATTATCAATAATTTATCAGTGCGCGTATATTTGAAGAGACAGAAGGGACATCTGTTTTAGAATATTTGACATACAATTTATTTAAAATCTTCTTCCAGGGATATTCTTATTGGAATAGTGCAACAATCGATACAGAGGACTTCGTTCTTTACAATAAATTCTTAAAGGACATTTCCTTTGATTAAAAATATCTTTATCTAGTTCCTTTCAAGATAAATTGAGTTATGCATTTGCGTCGTCACCAAACATATGTCAAAGGAATAAAATACAAATAAGTTTAGAATTTGATAATAAAATTCATTAATACAGATTTTTTTTTAAGTAATAATTTTCTTATTTTGCTAAATAAAAGGATTAAATAACATAGTCAAGTATAGTTAGGTATTAGGATTAAATAATAATATAGTTTAGAATTCAGAACTTACATTCATTATAATAAGATTTTACGATACTTTAAGTGGCTAGATTGTGTACGAAATATTAAATTATTCAACGTAAGCCAATGTATTAAAATTTAAAATCATGAAACGAAAAATAAGAAACCCTATAGAAATAATGAAAAGCATAATTTCAAGCTGGGTATAAGTTCGCGAAGTTGAGGGTTGTCAGAACCATTATAAGGGCGGGACAAACGGGATATCTCCTTTGAGTCTTACATTTCTTCCACTCTTGGAAGCCTCATGTCAATGATAACGCTGGGGAAAAAATGTTTTGTTGCATTTATACAAATACTTGAACTTGCTTAATTTGGGAGTGGGGATTTCAAATCTGAAATTAATTTTTCTCCTGAAGATACAGATTTATTTTGAAACAATTTCTTTTTTTTGTCGAAATTAAAAACGTTTAACGAGTTTAAACGTTTTTAAACGTGATTAAAAACGTTTCATATAGCAGGAGGCTGCGTAAATGTTATAATGAACTTTTAGAGGAGTGCCGACCGGACTGTGTATGGGTCAGGGAACTTGCGTCAGAAAGGTTCTGGGTTCAAATCCCGGGCAAGACATGGATTTCTTTTATTCTCTGTACTATCTGTCCTTACTGTGGGAGCACTATTGGCCTACCTAAAAGAGTTGCCAACTAATCTGCCCTGTTAATGCCTGAATTGACGAAATGTTAGCACAGGTGGGTATTGAACATATGAAAAAAAAAAACTTCTAGGGGAGTTGGGACACATTATCAGAATTGAGATTGCATGAAAACCAATGCCCGGAAATGTAGTCGTACACGGCTAGGGGCGCTTTCCTATTATAACCTGTCCAGAAGCACACAAAGATACAGTTCCTAATAAGGAAGCGTAAGAAATAGGAAGCCGTGAGTAATAATTTTAAATTATTTTTATATTTTTTTCTATAGTTTAGTTTGGCTCAAAACTAAATTTCATAATAAACAAAAAATTTCGTGAAAATTTTCTCTATTCGAAGCATTTATCCCTATCTTAAATATTAGCTCTAGTAGTATATACTCGATAATATTAGGTTTCTCCAAGTACGTTTTTAAAAAAAAAAAAGTGCAGATTCGAGAGATAATTGTATCGATTTCGCATTAGATTCTGTGATCCAATGTGAAATTAATTGCCCCAAGGTCAGGGATCATTCTCGAAGGAGTCATTTAATCGAAGACTAATTTTGTTTGTTCCATGACCTTAATTTCTAACCTCTTGTTGGAAGTATTATAAATAAATGAAAAAGATTTTCATAGTGATAACGGAGTACTAAAACAAAATTATTACAACAAGTATCGTTTTAAGGATACTAAAAGGAAGCATCCAAGAATAAAGTAGTTTAATGTCTCAAGAACGATAGAGACTTTCATAAAAATTTTTTTTTCTCTTTTTAATCGTACCACGTATACGAATTTAATATTGTTAGAAAGGAATTTTCCAATTATCAAGCAATTGCTTTTAAAAGTGGTGGCGCATCAAGCAAACTTCTGAATGTTGCTATGTTAGTTTACCATACAGTTTTAAATATTCATTGCATTTTGAAGTAAAATATTAAATGCAAAGTCTTATTGAAAGAAATAGCAAAGCATGCTTAGGAAATCAACAAGTGGCAAGTCTGCTCTAAATGTCACGCTCAGCAGGCCCCTGCAGATCGCATCTCGGACCGTTTGTATTCAGGGAAGACTTATACGCTTCTCCCCTACTGGCTCTCGATTATCTGCGGGTTATTTGTCTACTGAATCTTGCCTGGCTTCGTCAGACAGCTGAAAGGCATGCCATAACAGCAACAAGTGACAGAATGTAAAATATGTGTCAAATTTTATACAGAATATCACAACAGTTTAAAGTCTTAATAAATTACGCTAAAATACCAGTTTTTCTTCTCATGTTTGATTACACGATGATACAACATAGTTTAGTCCCGCAGTGGAATGATCGTAAACACACGGTTACCAGTAGATAACCAAAAACAGGCATTACTGATTGCGGTCAGTAAGCGGATGGGTGATCTTAATTTTGATAGGAACTGAGGGTGTGCGGCATCGGCCCTCGTTACACTGTCTACCGTAATGTGCTCTACTTTGCGTGTAGTTCGTCGAGCTAACAAGGCGGAGAAGACATCTCCCCTGCAGAGGATTAAAATTGTGATGGCATGTCTTCGAATCATCCTCAGGAATGTTTCCCCGAGGAGCCACTAGCCCTTTGTGCAGCTCTAGCGCGAAATAAATAAAGTACCTACCTACCTACAGCATGGTTTAAAGTATTTAAAACAGACATATGTTTTAAATTGGAGCCTTTTCTGAAATTTTTAAAAAAAATATATGCATAGTATTGAGTTTAAAGTACCGACATTATTGTTCAAGTTTCAGACGTTTCTACTAACTCGCAGTAAAAAACCTTTTACATGTTCCATAAAGTAAGTGATGTTCCTTCATTATACGGTAATGTTCCTACATTTTAAGGTAATGTTCCTTCATTGTACGGTAATGTTCCTACATTTTGAGGTAATGGTCCTTCATTATACGGTAATGTTCCTACATTTTAAGGTAATGTTCCTTCCTTATACGGTAATGTTCCTACATTTTAAGGTAATGTTCCTTCATTGTACGGTAATGTTCCTACATTTTAAGGTAATGTTCCTTCATTATACGGTAATGTTCCTACATTTTAAGGTAATGTTCCTTCATTATACGGTAATGTTCCTACATTTTAAGGTAATGTTCCTTCATTATACGGTAATGTTCCTACATTTTAAGGTAATGTTCCTTCATTATACGGTAATGTTCCTACATTTTAAGGTAATGTTCCTTCATTATACGGTAATGTTCCTACATTTTAAGGTAATGTTCCTTCACTGTACGGTGATGTTCTCTCTTTATACTGTAATTTTCCTTTATAGTACGGTAATGTTTCTTTATTATATGGCAATGTTGATTCACTTTAATATAGTTTATAATCACAGTAATATTTGTATAATTTCGTTTAAAAGTAGGGCAACAAATATACAGCTCTTGTTTACAGTATTTTTTAGCGCTAACAATAAAGAGTTTATTTATAAAAAGCATGAAACTCTTTTAAATTTGTTTTATAAAAAAAGTGATTAGCACTCTTTTTTTCGCACGTTATATTTCCGGATATTTTTGTTGCATTATTATTCCCCTTTGTGATTTGTTTATCGTTATTAGGCAATCCATATTTTTATTTTGAGATGCCATCAAAACATTGGAAAATCGTTTTTGAAAATTTCAAATTCTCTTTTAATACTAACACGCAACAGACAGTAAAAGAATAACGATTTCATTTTCACAAAACTATAGCTTGTCTTTATGTTGACATTTTGTTCTATTTTTATTATAGTAGACTCTGGCTACAGTTAACCTAACAGCCATGAAAAACAGTTAAAAACTCACAATAGTTTTAAAAATTGTACACGGGGAAAAAATTCAGGTAAAATTTCCCTACTGCATAGTAATGACATGTCTTGTTAAAAAATACTATAATTCTGGCTAATAAAACCAAAATATTCGGTATTTAAAACATTTATTTTTTAATTTTTCTATTTGAACATACTCTTTTTAAGTGTATCTTATTTGCTAAAACATGTTATTTTAACATTTTAACATTAAACATTTTAAAGCAAACTTTATCACCAGTTTTTTCTTCCATTTATCTTTTACTTCGCAGGACTAAAAACTAGTAAATCACATTGCTATATTTGTATTCTTTTTATATAATGGATAGCTATTCTGCAGGTAGTCATTTAAGCTTAAATCCTAAAGATATATAAAGTAGATATCTTTAAACTGCAACTTCTTTCACCACTTTTTCTTCTGTGTTACCATGGTATTAGCATACTCCTTAACTGCCGTGTGAATAAAAAGAGTAGCGTTGCTCCCTGTCACATTGTTACCAGGGCGACGAAGGTAGAAAATGTGAACTTGTGACGTCAATTTTAATTATAAGGAGTAGTAAAATTGGAATAAATTTAAGTCGCGCATTTATATTGAATGTTAATTAGTATAATTGTTATCGTTTAATTATTTATATTTGATGGTTAATAAGTAAAATTGTAATCTTCTAATTATTTATATTCCAATTAAATATGTTCAATATGAAACATTATTAGTTTAAAAAAGGTCGTCAAGTTTAACTATAGAAGGCGCTTTTTTTGGTTGTTAAAATAATTAGAAAATGATGCAAAGTGGTTGCCGTAGCCTATGGTATTGCTAAGCGAGTAATATTACCACGGGTGAATCCAAATGCAGAAGTAAACAATAGGAAGTGAAAAACTGAATAGTTGTATTTATTCTTTACCTGAAAAACTTCAGACGACTTTTTTCGAATTAAAAAATGGTAAGAAATTTTTATAACTTTACATATTGATTGTGTAATAGTGAATGATATTTATTAATGATCAAAGCATCTTTAAGTATTTTTTACTCAATGTATTTATGTTGTTAAAAATACGAAAGTATACAGAAGGCAATGGCTTTGGATAAACATAATTGTTACATTCTTCTGAAAAGGGCAACAAGTTTATCTTTTGGTTAGACTTTGAACAAACCAGTTTTAATAGTTAAGTATTTCTAAAAACGGGATGACTGTGGTTTTTTTGAACGAGATGGCTTGCTGTCTAGACATTAGTTTAACGAAAAAATGTATTACTAATTTTAAAAAGTAATCGTTGCTTTAAATAAACTCAACAATGCAGAGCTAACAATAACTGAATAATAGAATAAAGAATAGAAAACTTCGAAAAATGTGCAAACTAAATAAAAGATAATCGAGATTCGATAATTTTTGTGATAGTAAAATACTTCAAAATAAAAATAAAGTACTTTAAAGATTAAATAAATTAATTAAAAAAATTAAAAGAATGATTTTCTATGAGTTTGCAAGGTAAAACAATAAATAAAATACTGCATGCAACTTATAAAAATAGAGTTTATATAGTCTCGGCTATTTTTTCAGGTATTATGTTTATTGTGATTGTATTAGAATTATTATATGTTACCTATAGCTTAAATTTCTTTATTTTTATACACTTAATTTTTTAATTATTTTAATCCTGTTGTAATTGAATGAAATAAAATATTTAATTCCTATCTCATTTAATAAAAGGTGAATAAAAATAATCTTATTCTTTTCTTAACAATCAATGCAACGGCTAACTGTTTATTCAATAGAAGATAGTAATTTATTATTTCAATGACCAAAATCTACTTTTTTAAACTTGGTTTTCTTTAAGCTAATTTATTCTTTTACTAAGTTTTTAAAGGTTTTTGTTGCAGCGTTATATATAATTTTAACGGTCTTTTTGATGATTGAGTTGTTAGCCAGATTATTTAAAATTTAATGTTAACATCAAAAGATTGGCTTTATATTTGGCCTGTATTAATTACCGATAATTTTCTAAATTTTAGATTTCATCATATGTTCCAACCCTAGCAAAGCTTCCAAGGCTAGCAAAATAAATGCGATTTAAATAGCATTTATTTATAAATTTGCTAGCGTGAGGGCTGAGGTGTTTTGAGGCTTTATTTCTGTGGCCCTTCAGTCGAATCGTTGGCTATTTAAAAGATAATTTATAAAATAAAATTAATTTTTATTATACTTCTTTTCTTTAAATATGACATGAATTCTTCTAAGCACTCCTTAAGTCTTTGAAAAAAATTTTACCTTATTTTTTTCCCAACAACAAAATTAAAAAGTACCAATATGAACAAAATAAACATGTAGTCTCAGATAGTTTTGGAATTGCTAATTCAGTGACGTAACACCGTTCTCCTGCCATTTACGTTTATGACTGAACTTGTAAAAGATAACTAAACATTACAGAACTTGCAAAAATCCTGAACAGAATTGCTTAAATTTTGTTTATAGCAATGGTTAATGTTAAAGTATTGCAAAAAATAAAAATCATTCTAAACATTTTCCCGTGAAGAATAATTTAAATAAGCGATTTTTCGGATCAGGGGTTACAATTTCTTCTTGTCGTTTATGTCCAAATTTCAGAACTCTAGTGCTAACAGCTTTGGAATTATAAGAGATTCAAAGTTGCGTTACACGAAAAAGCCATACAAATTAATTAGTAAACACAAAAAAGTTAAAAATTTGGCTTATCATACTTTCTAAATTATTATTTTAAATATTAGAAATTGAATAAAAAAATTAATTCTTTAGACTTTGAAAGCAGTTCAATTTCTTGCAACGTTGTTACGAACGCCTTCACTAAGTGTGGAATTTTTAAATTAAGTTTTTGATTTTTTTATGATCAATTTGAATAATGGAATACCTACTTTATCTCAGTGATTGGTCCCATTGTAGGTCTCATTCGTTTACATACTGTCACAAGCAGAATTTTTAGCCAAATTTATCCCGAATCAAAAGTGAGACTAACTAGAAACTTTAATCTCATCTGGAGTCTGTTACCGGTAAAAATACGTCTCCTGATACTTTCAATAATTTTCTATCTAACATGAGTAGAATATGGCGTCTACAAGAGTTTTATTTATTATTTTAGTTTTTGTAATAGATTCGTTTTAAGCTAACTGGCAATATGTTTCTAATGACAATATAAATTTCAATCGTTTTCTGATCACTCAAAATAGAGTGTAGTTCTCAATTTTTCATTTTTACTGCAGAATAGATTTTATCGTCAATTAGAAAGCATTTCTGATTAGTTAGATCGTTTAATTTTCCAAAGAAGCTCTATATACGAGTATAAGGAACAAGTTTTTCTTTTCAAATTGTAAAGCAAAGTGAATCATCATTTTTGTTCAATTGATATTTGATTATTTTCGACTTAAGTAAACATGCAGATACAAAATATATGCAGAAAAAGAAAAAAATTAAACGAAATAAAAATTTTAGCAACTAATCTTTATAAGTGGAATGAAAACGTAGTTTAGTTTGACAGATTACTTTAGTTTTGAGAAACTTAAATCGAAAAGCATAGCGTACATCATTTCTTTATTATAAACTTTTGCCTCCACCGAAATTACTCTCACGTCTTCTGAAAATGATCAACAGAACATTTTTTGCTATACGTTCGACAAAAATATTTTTTGCGTCTCAACCTAATTGAAAATTATGCATTTTTCAAGCATGTTTGTTTCATATTTTTCTATAATTATTTTAATATGAAGAAATCTTTTGGGTATTAAAGACTTAATTAATTAGAGGAATTGAGAGTTGATGACAAATAGGAGGAGAATGTTATTTGTATTTCAAATTTTTAGAATGAACAATAGAAAAACAAATCAACCATAGTTCCTTTTTAAATGACACTTATTACTTTTGACATGTCAAAAGTGTGCACAATTTGCTTTTCTGACAAATCAAACTAAACCAAATTCTTGTCCTCTCACTTGAAAATCGTCATTTGTTGTTCCAAAAAGTAATCGCTTTTGTCACGATGGCTGAGAATAAATGAAACACTCAAACTAGTATTTATTTTTTGAATATTTAAGAAAAATATATTATTACAATTTTAACATAATATAAAATTTTTTTCAGGGTATTACGATTTTGATATATTACAATTTTGACGTGATATGATATTTAATGTTTTACATAATATTACAGTTCTGATAACCTATTACAATATGACATACTATTACAATTTTGCATATGTTGTGCTATAGATAATGACATATGATGTGACATAAATATGGGATGTTTCGTAAAGACAGCCCTTAAAAATGCATTTTTGAAATCCCAATAAAAAAAGAAAGCACAAATATATACTCATGTAGGGATCTCAAATAATTATTTAACTTGAAAAAAAATGTCATACAAATCCAAAGAAATTACAATACCAAACAAAGCATTAAGGAAACAATTTTATAATACTGATAAAAAAATTAATTAAATCAATAAAAATTAAAAAAAAGTACTGCTGACATCAGAAAGTATTTTTCATAGATATATAATGTCCTTCATAGCCTATATAATGTCAATGCTTTGAATTAATTTTCCTCTTTTGCAGTAAATATATGTCCTTCTAGCATTTGATATTATATTTGAATTACAATAAAATAAAAATGTAACTTTTTGGATAATATCCTACAAAAGATATAAAACTCATAGTATCAGTTTTTTTTCCGCGAGATTTCATTCATCTTGATTTATTCCAATTATTTTTCATTAAAACTAATACGTCAGAAGATGATCAGGGTGCTACCTTTTTCTACTTTTTTTAATAATCACATATTTTTTTACAGTTGTTATTAGACATGCATTAAAATATAGTTAAAATTTAAATTTACAGATTTTCTATAAAAGTATAACATTATTATCTGTTACTTTTTCCAATTGTTTTTTTTTTTTTAATTCATCAATATTTTTTATAATTTTTTTTTATAAAAAATAATACATCATAATATCAACATGGAAATATCTTTTCTCAGGTTCTTCTAGTAGTAATTATTAGATTTGAATTGCAATCAAATTAAAAATATAAGTTTATAGTTAAAATTTTATCTATTACTTTTTCTTAATTCTATTCATCAATATTTTTCCATTAAAACACATACATCTACAGATAAATAGGGTTATATCCTTTTTCAATAATTACACGTTCTTCTATCAGTTGTTTTTTGGTTTTAATTACTATCAAGTTACGTTATATAGTTAGTATAGTTATATAGTTATATAGTTAAGTTTATGAATATCCAACCGAATGTATAACAAATACAGTATCTGTTACTTTTTTTCAATTCATCAAATTTTTTTACTCATTTTTTTCATTAAAACTTATACTTCAGCAGATAAACAGGTTAATATCTTTTTAGAAGCTTCTCAAGTTAAGTGAAAAGAAGAAAAGAGTTTTGATGGGACGCAACAAATCTCGGTAGTAGTTTCTGTCACTTAGTGAAAGAACGTGTCACCTCGTTTGCTTCACACCATTTGTTTGATCCATGTTCATTTAATAAGAACGACTTGGCGTCGCGAAAAAGCTTAAGCTCTAATGAAATTCCCAACTTGCAGGAAGTAATTAAAAACAATTGCTTTTGTGAATAGTTTAAACTGTGTAGTTTATTTTCATTACGTTTAGACGGTTGAGCGTCAATTTTGAAGAACGTTTGTTAAAGTAATCTTTACCTCATGTATCTAATTATCTGAACTTTTCAGTGATTTCAGTAACTTTTGTGTAATCTTCAATATAAATAAGAGCGTAGATTATTTCAATAAGAAAAACTGAATTATAACTGAATTATGAATAAAGTATAATTTTTAACTACTAAACTGGAGTAGTGCTTTAAAAATGTATGTAATATTTTTAATGACTTTTGATCTGATGATTGGATTATTGGATCGTAAACAGGATTTTATCTTAATGGTTAAAAAATATTTCTGAGTTATGAAATTATGCAAAATGCATTTTCTCTATATAAATGTATAATTTTTTCGGAATAAAAATATTTTTTGTTGCTGATGGAATTGGATTTCTGACCCTAAAAATATGGGAAATAGCCGCAATCTGAAAAATATGGTTCCAATAGTTTGGTTATAAGAGCTGTCAAAAATTTGGACAATTTAAAGTTATTTTTGCTTTTTAAAAATTTCGTCATATCTTGAGAATTTCTTAGGAAATCGAAACATTTTTGTATGTAATTTTAAGATTTGTTTCTCCAAAGAAAATTACAAGCAAAGCATATTTTTTTATAAACATTTCATTTTGTTTTATTATTTATTAAAAGTCGAAAAGTATCTGAATTTTAAGTCATGAAATTAATATCTTTTTAAAGAGAGTGATTTTAAATGGCAAAATAGGAAATTTAAGTTCAATCGTTAAGTGCAAGAAGTAAAATTGACTTAAATTATCTAACTAAACTAACTAACTTAACTAAAATTAAAGAATAAAGTATAAACTTGAAGAGATTCGGAATCACATCTTCTAGATTGCCAGTATCCATGAAAATAATTGTGTTTATTAAGAGAGAGAGTTTTATTACTAGATTCCGTATAATATTTTGTACACTAAACAATTTCAATACATTACGATTAAAATTCTCTTTAAATTTCGAGAAATCATTGCAATAAATAATTATTTCTTTGATAAGTAATTTGATTGACAAATCTGATTTAGATAAATTGAGAAATTATTGTGTGCACTAATTAATTCACATGTTTGAAGTTAGGCTCTAGAATGAGTAAGATTGTGCCTAAGTACGTGAAAATGCATATTATTACTAGATATTCCGTATATTATTTCGCACACTAAACAATTTCAATACATTACGATTAAAATTCTCTTTAAATTTCGAGAAATCATTGCATAGGGGCAAAAACATGATAATTGGTCCCAACTAACCCAATCAAAAAAATAATTATTTCTTTAGATGAATTTGATTATTTTTACCGAAGAAAAGTTTTTTATGAATATTCCAGTCATTACGTAAGTCATGCTACTTCAAAATTGAAAGAAGGAATAAATTGAAAGAGTACAATTTTTTTTTAAAGTTCTAAGGGAACACTGGAGACTTATTATGCGGGAATTATTATCTATGAAGACATATTTTTCCTCGCTTTTTTTCAGCTGAAAATTTTGATTGCTCTATTGATTGACTTTTTTTTTGTTATAATTACTAGTTTGCTAATTTACATAAGATAGCAACCGACTGCATTCATAATCACTTACTAACCCACCAACATATTTTTTTTTCATAATTAACTTTCATTAACTATTTGTAATCTCCTTAAATATTAGCTTTTAAGAGTTCACTTTCATAAGCAATAGCTTTTTTCAATAAATGTATGCAAATCTCGGTCCAAATGAAGGAGCGTGGTAAGCTTGTTTGCACTAATTATTAAATCTAAGTCAAATATTTGTTTCTATACTTTCAGAAACAAAAGTGGCATAAGGTGTGCAAATAATGTATGAGGCATTTTTCAGGAACATAGTAAAGGCTCCTTTATGATATGATACAGATATGATTAAGTAAGTAAAAACAGTTTGTATTACGAACGCGAATCTTTTGAATTGAAATGTGTTATAATAAAAAATAACTAAGCTTTTATCTTTAAAAATGTTCTAGATAGTTATTGAGAACGATTTTTTAAATTGCTGACAGTAATCGGAGTGCGAATAAGAAGAGTTGAGTCCATTAAACTATCAGTGATAATGTTGCAAATTTAAAGATCATGGTATAGAAGAATATTAATTTCTTAAGGGCTTTGATGATCGTGATAAATTTTATAATCAATGAATAGATGCTATAAATAGTTTTGGAAAATGTACATGAAAGGTGATAAATAAAGCAATCATAGCTTGATTTATTACGATAATTTTTAACGACGCAAAATGTATATGACTAATTTATTTTACCTTTTAAAAAGGCATAGTTTTCTCTTTTGAAGAGCTTTCAAAGACGCATGGAATCCATTTAGCGTTTGAATTTGAATTCAGTTAATTTAATTTTCAACATTATTATATGTGATATATTCAACATTATTATATACTATGAAAAAATGTATAGTCAAAACTGCCAGAATATGGTAAAATTAACCATGTTTCTGACTCTGTGAGAATATGAAAAAGGCAGTAATTTTCATTGAATTATGATTTTGTTAAATTTAAAAATAAAATATTGTTCTATAATATGTAATAATGGGGTAAATGTGGCAAAATTTGGAAAATTTATCATAATGCATTAAAATAGTGCATAAAAACCATTTATTCGGTAAAATTTACTTTCCAGCTTTTTAGTTTTTTACTAAATATGAGGTAATAAAAGTTGAAATTTTGAAAACCAAAATTTTCATTCAACCTTTATCATGTGAAAGGACAAATTACCAAAGGAATGATTTAAATACATTATACTTTGGTTTTTATTACCAGACTTATGATATATTTTTTTTTTTACCAGAAATGTCTGCATACCATACAGTACAGTAATTTGACTAGAACTTTTCACGCCTTATACTGGCTTTGTAAACAAGGCTACATTAGGTTTTAAACGCAGTTTTAAGTAACGTTTGATCTTGCAGACCATATTCTTCACTGTTAGAATTCCCAATCTAAAATTATGGTAAAATTATCGACTGCAGTCTGTCCATTCTGTTAACCGTAAATTTTACAGTAAAGAACATTTTTTTTACCTTTACGGTTTCGAAACCATTTACAACTAGTATGCTACAAGACCATAAATAAAAAACTATACTGTTTTTTTACCATTTACAACTAGCAGGGTTTCAGAAACGTAAAAGAAAGAACATTAACTGGACATTACAGTCAGGAGTTTCGTTAGGTGATGGTCAGTGGAGAGTGCATAACTCTGGAAACTTCTTATGTGTTAAAGGTAATGGAGTAAATATTGTGATGTGAACGCTGTCACTCGGACCCCTCTCGTCTATAATATGTACCCAGCTACAAGGAACTAAGTGGCTCCATTAGGCGCGCTTAGTTGGTGTGATAAAATTCTGGTTGTTTAACCGTATTGAGTGAAAGCAGTTAATAAACGGTTTTTCTCACAGTTAACATTTTGAATATCATCTTTTTTGTTTGAATATGATAAAAATAACAATTAAATAATTTGTTATTTAACCATTTTCCCCAGAAATGTTTACCAGTGTTCATCAATGTAATCCCAGATTAACATGCCAAAACTAATGCGAATCTTTTCAAGTTACATCTTGAATTTTAAACATTAAAATTATTTTAGAATTAAGTTCGAATGAATTTTCAATTAAGTATATTGTATCAATAGATATTGCAAAAATGAATTTTTAAATTGTTTAATATTGTTAAAATAATGTATTAATAACGCAATGTCATGTTATAGATTTGAATCTTCCGCAAGAATTTATCATATCTTCTAATGTTTCAAAAATATTTTTGTGTTGTTATCTTGGAATATATGAAACTTTCTTGGGACGAGTTTTTTATTTTTTGAAATTTTCTTTGTTTTTGAACTAAATGCAAACTTTTAAAAACTTGCTAATTAAAGCGGAGAAAGAATCGGAAACGACAACTTTATTATAAGAATTAAACATTTTGTTTCTGTTTGCAAAATATTTATTTTTTTGACAAATAATTAGTTAATTAATTAAATAATTAAAATTTAATATTTAATCAGTTAATTAATTAAAATTTAGTATTTTATAGTATCTTTCGAATTAATTACTGCGCAGTATTCTCTTATCATATTAGTTTCGTATCGATTAAAAACATGACAAAGTTATTTTTTCTTGACAGTTGTGTAAAGGAATATTTATATTTTTATTGTTAACACAAAATGATTTATACATAATTCAAAGTGTATAGTTAAATCTAAGCACCACTGAAGGAGTAGCTTGCACTATGTCGACACTCATTCAAACCTTTTCCAAATTATTTTCGCTTCCAAAAATACAGATCTGGACGTCCCTTAGATATCGTCAATATTCGATGTATTTTGGATATTATCATAGTGCGACTTACTTTGGACATCATCAGCATTCGATGCATTCTGGATATTGTCAGTGTTCGACGTACTTTGGATATTATCTGTCAGTTGCATAAATTTTTTTTTTAATGTTTAATTTCTACTCGGTTGATAAAATAATTATATTTTATTATTTTTTTTTAATTAATATGAGAATACCAATTCTTAGAAAAGAAATTCACATTTTTTCCACATTATTTGTTTTAAACTAGTAAGATTCTGTAATTATGTTTTTTTTTATCCATTCCAAATTGAAATTCTTTTAATAAATACTCTATTGTTTTAAATTTTTTACGAGCGTAGGGCAAGTTAAGAGTAAAATAAAAATCAAAAGAAGGAAAGTGTTAACGATAAAATTGAAAAATACGTTTTTTTTATGTTGTATCTTTTTGCCCTAGAGACAAATTCTATTAACATTAAGGAAATTTTTTCAATGTTTAACATATTTTTTTTCTTTCATCATCCATAAGAAAATCATAATTTTTCCTTTATAAGCTAGACGTGGCTTGAAAATAGAATAAAAAAAAACTGCCATAGAAAAAAAAATAAGCAGATTATAAACCAGATTTGTTATTAAAACAAGATCAGCAATTGAGGTTTTCGTGTTGAAAGGAGTTATTCCCCCGGGCAAAAAAAAATGTTCTGTATCCCAAATAAATATTATTTCATGTTCATTAAATTTTCGTACTGAAAAATAATCTAAGTTGAAATTTTCATTTTTGTCATAGAGGTCATCTGCAATGCCCATTTTCCTATTAATTTTCGATTCGAGTGTCTCAGAAACATATTTTTATCAATGTGATTTTTTTATTATTTTTTGGCCATTTTGTTACCGTTTCTAATAAGTGTTTTAATGCATATAGTTTTTCTACAGTGCTTCGTAATTACCATCTTTTATGTATATTTTAGAATATCTGTTTAATTGAAGTTAATACTATTAGCGACAAAAGTTTTTTATTGAGCTAGGAAAAAACAATAAATATATTTTCAAAATTTAATGAATCCTGATAGATGGAGGCGTAATTAAAATACTGTTAAAAATTTATGAAATAAATTGGAAGATGTTCCTGATATCTACTTTAATATCCTATCAGTTTCTGCTTACAATGAAACAGGTTTTGATGTATTTTGAGGATGGTGCGCAACGGAGGGGGCAATCGTGATGAGAGCTGCAATTGTAATGGATGAAGCATGTGCAAGTTCTTCAACAAGTAGCCATTCTGCAGAATTATTATGAATTTCGTAAACAGTCGTGTATATTTTACGCAATATTCTTAAATTTTACCCTGTAGCAATAGTTTTATGTTACAAATGAAAGTACAATATCTTCTCTAGACTAATTTTGCCATACATTTTTGGAGTGGATGTATACTGACCTTGTCATTTCATTTGGTGTAGTAAATCACATTCCGTGCAGCTATAGCAGTTACATTCAATGAACCGAAAAAAATACGGATCATCCTGAATAATTTTTGATCCATCAGATCCAGCTCGTTACGTTATAGGATGCAATCTTTGTGGTTCGAGGAGAAGATCTTGAAAATGCTAAATAATTAGTGCAGATGATATTTTAGTTTATGAAGTCTCTCACAAATAACAACGTATTTTCTCTGAATAAATTTTCTTTGTTGTTCGACGCATCCAATGGATTCTTGAACCTCAAAATATGGGGAGTAGCCTCAATCTGGAAAATATTGATCCAAAAGATTGGTGAGGAGAACTTTCGAAGTCTTGAACCCTTAAAAAATTGCAAAAACATTTGAATACAAACATAGCATTCAATTACATAACTACTGCTTACAAGTCTACGTCAAGCAGAAGAACACACAGCACATTTCGAAGAATGAGAGCACGAATATACATCCAAGGTGGCCACGTGAATTGAACCAGCTACTATATTTACTATAGAGCGTCTGGTGGACGATATCGCTCAGCCAGAGAGACAGACTATTACTATGCAAAATCCCGCAAGTACCACGCAAAAAATCATTTTGCTCTTTGGGAATAAACGTTAAAAAAGAACCATGGTGAAGTTTTAGATGGCACTGTGAGCGATACAGAAAATTCCCCTGATGTAAAGAAAACAAGAGCTGTTTATATGGATCTGGTTAAAGATGTGTTTTTGTATAGTTCGTCTGTAGAAAGAACTCCCCTCGCCACAAAATCTAAGACTCTCTGCTGCTATGGAAACAAGAAATGCGCATCTCAAAGAAGGGAGCTTCTCTCATATTTAATTCCCAATCTCTCTTCGATCTGAGCCGTGACCTTTCTTAAGTATTGACCCAATACCCCTCCTTGAAATAGTTAAACTTCGTAACCATAATCGCAACTTTGCTTCAGAGAAATGGGGAGGCGAGTTCCTTCCATAGGCAGACGATAACTGTTTTAATTTTGTAATTCAGCTATGTTTGAACTACTGCGTCTGTACTGCGTTGTAATGTAATTTTTTGTGTATATCTTTGTAATGTTTGTACCTAATAAGGGATGTAGAGCATCGTATTTGTATTTGTTTAATTTTAAGACTTAATAAAAGCAGATTTGTATAAATAATAATTTTATATTCTATGTACTGGTCAATAGTTTCAACCGGTGTAACTAATTTATTAGAACGCATAAAAATAACTTAGAAATAATAAAAGTAAGTTTAGGACATTTAAACCTTCTTATATCCTTTTTCTTAAAAGAAGCTCCAGAAGGATGTGGAAAAAAGAATTGAGAGCGTTGACGACAAATTTTAATTCACGAAAAAAATGAAAAAAAGAGCTCCCTTTACGCAAACAAAGATTTGAATTAAAAAATATTGACATGTAAGTTTAAAGCGCTTTTCTTTTTTAATTCAGAAATTTTTTAAAAGGTGAAAGGTTAATCAATAATTTCAGGAAAATAAGAAATGTGTTTATTTTATTTAATAGATGGATAATTTAAATTAAATTGAAAATTTAAAGGTTTTTGGCCTTCTTTGGAATCTTTTTTTATGATAATAAATAAAACAAAACAAAAATGAATGTTAACAGAAGCAATTATAATTTATACTTCAATATCATATTTGAATAAATAAAAATAAAATTTAGAAAAACGAAAAATTGTTCATAGACATCTTTGATTGAATTAACTAAATATATTTTTAAAATTTCCTACTGCGCGTAACATCGAAACACAAAGTCTAATAAGTCCTTTTCAAATTATTTGGGATGATTAAAATAAAAATAGTTTACCATGAATTTTGTAATTTTAACGCCTGAAAGAAATCAAATTTTTAAATCTATTTACACGCAGTTTTAAAATAGTTTATAAATAGCGCTAAATAATTATACATTTTGTTGTACCTTAAGTAAGTTTCAAATTGCAAATTTCTTTTTAAGTGCAATCAAATAAAGTATGGTTAAAACTAGCGAAATATGATAAAATTTAACGTATTTCAGTCTCTATGTGAACAGTAAAAAGCTCAGTAATTTTTACCGAAGTGCTTTGGCAAAGATTTCGGTAAAATTAGCAATGGAATATAGTTTTATAATCTGTGATAAAATCTGGTAATTTTATTATGATGACTTACGGAATTGTACAAAAGTCATTTATTCGGTTGAATTTACTTTTCAGTTTTGTATTTCTTATTAACAGTGTGGTTACATGAATTATAATTCTGAAATCCAGAATTTTCGGAGAACCATTATTATATGAATGTTTCCAAATAAATGGTTGAAATACGATATATTTTGGCTTTTATTACCAGAATTATCATATTTTTTCTACCAGAAATGATATTACTATAGAGTATGGTAATTTTACCAATAATAAATGTAGAAAAGAAAAAAACAAAATTAAAAATATTAAAAATATGACCACTGAAGCCGACGTCTTCAGGGGGTACCGGCTCCAGTGGCCAAAAAACAAAACCTTTTCTATTGAGGAAGAAGGCAAAAGCCTAAAAACCTTCCTCAGTACCCCGAAGGTTTTGTTTAAAAGTCCAGGAGAAAAACATGCAAGACATAAAACTAATACAGAAAAGAAACTCAAACAACTCATCAGAAACTCAAATTCTTCAGAAAATAAAAATCAACAGAAAATAAAAACCTTCGGGGTACTGAGGAAGGTTTTTAGGCTTTTGCCTTCTTCCTCAATAGAAAAGGTTTTGTTTTTTGGCCACTGGGGCCGGTACCCCCTGAAGACGTCGGCTTCAGTGGTCATATTTTTAATATTTTTAATTTTGTTTTTTTCTTTTCTACATTTATTCTCTCTTTTTTTGAAAATTCTGCTGCTTTTTAGCGCATTTTTTTAAAAGAAGTTTTGTTCATTTTGTTTAGATTTTAATTGTATTCTTTTAGTATTGTAATTTTACCAAAATTCTTTTCTTCGTGTACATCATTATATGTTTTGCGCTTCAGTTTTCTTATTTCATGTATTTTATTTGCGTACCTTTTTTTCTGAATGGTTTTCGGGTAGCACTGTCTTGCTAGGCTGGTACACATGGCATTTATGCTTTGTCAGGCATATTTGTACTATATTCTTCAGGTTTTGCATATTGTATGGGCTTCTGAATAAAGCAGTATTGATTACAATCTTGAGAAGTTCTGCATCCCTTTCGGCAACAAAATATATGCTTAGATCTCCTAATTTTGTGAGTATAGATAAAGAAATTATCAACAGTTTTACATTTAAAAAGTTATATTCTCATAGTTTTTTATTCGTTGACAAAATGAAGGTATATGAATCGTGAGACAACTTCATTTTTGAGTTTCTAATATTGTAAAAAAGGACAGTAAAGTCTAACTAGTGCATTGATTTTCCAATATCCGATTTTCAGTGTCCTTTTTTAGGCTCCAGAAGCAAGCTGGTGGTGTACTAGTCTATGAAGTAAGATAGAAATGACTTCAAACAGATGAAAGTGAGTACAGATGAAGAAATTTTGTATATTATAGAAGAACTAGATATAGACATTTTATTATAAAAGTTTTGATTTTCAATAAATTCAACTTATTTGAAATTAGGTTCATAAAGAACAGGCTGAAGAAGTATCCGGTCATATTATTTTAACAAATGTTCTTCAAATGTTATCATAAATTGCTTCAAAGTTCAGTTCTGTGCAGAATTTAAATGGCGATACGGAATGTTTGAAAAGACATTTTTTACACATTTCATTGAAAAAAAACTTTTAGCATTTTAATTATATAAACGTTGGCTTAGGAATTAAAGGGTTTGTGTACAATATTTAAACAAAATAAAATTCTAAAAACTAAACTTAGTAAAATAATCTCATCATAGAAAAAATTCCTTTCAGCTTAAAATTTCGAATATAGTTAAAATCTTGTTTTAAACTTTATCGCATGATTAATATATTAAATGCTTGGCGTAATCAAATTTAGTTTTAAGTAAGCTAAGAATTAATTATAAACAAAGTATAAAGTAAATGTTTGTTTAGGATTTTTTTAAAGTTTAAAACACGTGTTTCAGTAAAGTACATTATATAAATATTTAGATTTAAAGCAATTATTGATAAATCGATTAACTCGTTTATTGGAAACATTTTGCTTTTTGTTTATTAATAAAATATTTTACGAAAAGTTGTACAGTAGTATATTAAATTCAGCTTCTTTCTAAAACAAAGCTCTATTATTTAGAAATCGTTATCAACTATCGAATTAGAATTATATTAAATAAATATTTAGATTTAAATCAAGTATTGTAATCAATTTACTCGTTTATTGAAAAGATGTTGTATCTTGCTTAACAATAAAATATTATACAAGAAGTTGAACAGCAGTATGTTACATTCTGCTTTTATTTAAAACATAGCTCCATTATAGTTACCAACTATCGAATAAGAATTATATTAAATAAATACTTAGATTTAAATCAAGTATTGTAATCAATTAACTCGTTTATTGAAAACATATTGTATCTTGCTTAACAATAAAATATTATACAAGAAGTTGAACAGCAGTGTGTTACATTCGGCTTTTATTTAAAACATAGCTCCATTATAGTTACCAACTATCGAATAAGAATTATATTAAATAAATATTTAGATTTAAATCAAGTATTGTAATCAATTTACTCGTTTATTGAGAACATGATGCATCTTGCTTAACAATAAAATATTTTACGAAAAGTTGAACTGTAGTATATTATATTCGGCTTCATTCTAAAACAAAGCTCCATTATTTAGAAATCGTTTTGGTTTATGAATTATATTTGTCATCCCAAACCAGAAAATGAATTATTGTCTTACAAAATTCAAATGCTCCCACATTCACAATACAATATATTTTCAATAGTTTTCATTTACGTTAAAAGCCCATTTACGGAATACTATCTGGATAGTCTAGCGGAGATGAATAATAACTAAGTTTGTTTACTCTGTCATTGTGAATTGCGAGAATTTGCATAAATAAAGAATTCGGATTCCATGACGCAGAAGCCATTCCGTGAATTGAATTGCCTTTTCTCCTTTAAAACAGTTCTCAGCTTTGCAAATTTTAATTAATAAGTTTTAGGCTTCTAACAATGGATGTTTTCGCAAGATAATGATTCTATTATGTGGTATAAAAGGACATTTGAGTTTCTTGATATTTTAAAATTTTGCACTTACGAGAAATGATGATAACAGTGAATGAGTAGTGATGATAACAAACCCATGAATATAATGTAAGATTAAATTGTTGAGCGTGTGTAAATTTATCGAAACAATTGATAAAGCATTTAAACCCTGAGTTTAAATTTGTCACGGGGATAAGAGAATGTTGAAAGTTGAAATATTAAGTTTGTCAGTTGGGTTTTAACTGTTACTGTCTCGGCAAAAATGTTTAAATAACAATTTATTTAATTTTTGTTTTACCATAATCAACCAAAACAGTTAAATAACCATAAAATGATGATACTCGAATTGCTAAGTTTATTAATTGTTTTTACCTAATATGGTTTAACAACCATAAATCTATCCGCGTCATTTCATTCTATGCAGTTGGGTACTTATTGTAGTTGAGAGGGCTAACAGGTCTGTTTCATGTCCGGCCGAACTGGGGTTCGAGTCTCAGCTTTGATACTACAATGCTCCTTTCATTCTTTCAATATATGAAGAGTTTCTAGTGTCCTACACTCTTTAATCGGTGACCCTGGACTATTAGAATACAAAACTATCATTTACGCATAAATAGCGCAGCACCCACAGAGCTCTAATGTTTGTTTAAGTTTCATTTTTAGAAACTACACTATTTGTAAGTGATTACAAAATCGTATAGTTTTGTAATCGCGGTTTTTTAACCGTGCCAAATGTAAACAGTTACAGAACCGTAAAGTCAAAAAAATGTTCTAAACCATACACTTTGCTGTTAATTGGATAGACAGACTGCTTCCGGTTATTTTACCGTAATTTTAGAATAAAAATTCTAACAGAGCTGAATTTAGGAAATCATTGAGAGTTTAGGCATAATTTTATGTTTAATTCAATAACATCCTTTTCTCAATGCCAGGTTTTATATTGTTTTAAAATTATTCTTTCACCAATTAGACATTTTATATAGTAAAAATAACTCATTTTCTTACTTATTGTAAGTTATAACTTGAAAACCTGCTTTATTTGGTAATGAATGCAGAAAAAAAACTCATTTGGTATTTTATGAGGTAAAAATTATTTTTCCACACAGCTATCAATTAAACTCTGCTGCCATTTTACACATAAATAAGTTAAAACTAGCTTCGAAAATTTGAAAAATTTACAAGTTTTTTTTAAAAACAAAACAGAGAATTCATTATAACAGAACAGTAACTAATACTATAATATGAACAGCTGCGTAACAGTAACTATACTGTTAGAGCAAATAACAGAAAATTGACTTGTGACACATTATTTCGTTCTGTAATAAAAAAAAATATAAGTTGAAATTACCATAACATGAAATGACCATTCTAATAACTACTTTCTAAAACTTGGTAACAATACTGATTAATTTGAAACTGTTTGTGTAAAAATATAGCAACAAGAAATTTGCTTTTATTTGGACCAATGCCAGGAAAAATAGTTACTTATAGGAAAATATTTTTTTTCATGAATAAGGACAGGGAATGTAGTAAATATTAAGGAAAGTATTTTTTGCTGGAAGAGTGACAGGAAATGTAGAAAATTATTTTTTACAGAGAAAATGACAAACAATATAGTTACTTGTAGTAAAGTACTTTTTTTATGAAAAATGAAAGGAAATATAGTTACGTATAGAAAAGTATATATCGCAGGAACAATTCCAAGAAATATGGTTACTTATTGAGAATGTATTTTTCCTAAATAATGACAGGAAATAAACTTATTCACAGAAAAGTACTTTTTTTCAGGGACAACAACAAACAATATAGTTACTTATGGGTAAAAACTTTTTTTTTTTAATTTATAGTAACTTATAGAAAATATTTGTTGCACAACAATGCCAAGAAATATAGTCACTTATAGAGAATGTATTTTTCATAAATAATGACAGGAAATTTAACTACTTACAGAAAAATATTTGCTTTTGCTGGAACAACAATAGGAAATATATTTATTGATAGGAAAGTGTTTTTTGCAAGAGCAATGACAGGAATACTAACTGAATTTTTTTTTTTTTTTTCGCATCAATATCAGGAAATATAATGTCAGGAAAGTATTGCGAGAAAAATGAAGCGAAAAGTTTTGGTCGTGGTTTGTTTCTGTTAAAGATAAAAACCTCTAGTGATAAAATATTAAAAAAAAAATAATAATATGTCTAAAAATTATGATACTACATATAAAATTACAAATTACAATATTACGATGAGAATTGTCTTTCAAACAAAAGAGGTTAAATGAATACCCAAACTGTATTTTAGGATTTTTGATGAATTGTGTATCTTGGATTTGCAAAGTTATTATGGAAAATACAGGAAATACAGCGAATGATAATACAGCTTTTGATTATTTATTTATTGTAATTATTTACAATCGCACCGAAAGCAATTTAAGTCGGTTGTTAGATGGTTGTTTTCTTTTTATTTTTGTTTAAGTAAATATTTGTTTAAACAATGATCGATTGGCAGATACCTCACTAACATTGCCAGGCGTTCCCAGTATGGTAATATGCAAAAACTGCTACTAATATTTAAATATATAATACTAATTTAAATCTGATCTAAAATACAAATATAAATATTTTTTTTAACTATAAGGTCCTATGTGTAAGTAATTTTTGCAACTAAATTTACACTAAATTGTAATTAAAACCTTTTATTTAATAATATAACTTAATAAAATTTTGTAACTAAAATCTTTTACGACAAATGTTTAAGCATTAGAAAACATTGATTCTAAATTTGTAATAAACATTAACTTTAATTTTAATGCTAAAAAATATACAGTATGTTTATCTTGAAGGTTTCATTGTGTTCGTTATATGGTTAAATTCGTAGAAAACGTTTACGCTAAATTGCTGACTAAAACCTCACAGCTATTTAAGTAAACCTCTTCGACAGAAAAGTAAGATTTAAACGCACATTGATTGTAACCGTAGTCATTGTGTGCAGAGAAACTCAACTATTTACTTAGATTCTAAGCAACTTCCCGTGTAAATAGCCTTGAATTAGGTAAATGTTGGTTCAAAATGTTTACACTTTATCATGGTTGAAAGTTTCTGATTAAAACTGAATTTTTTTTTTTTTTTGTTGTTCTGTTAGGCTAACCAATAAAAAAGTGATGTCATTAAAAGTGTTATTTAAAAATAATCATGCAGGTGAAGAAATAAACAAACATACAATTTGAATAAAATTTTATGCCTTTTGTACATTTGAACTCATTGGACGTTTAACAGAATAGGATGCATTAGGAGTGTTTTATATTTTATTTAGATGTTTTCGTTTAATATCCAAGTTGTATTGTGTTTTACATTTTATATTTCATTATCTTATAACATACCAAGATAAGAATTTTAGAATTTGTGACTTTGAATAATTTACTTATACTGTCAATTATTTTAATTTTGTTATGCCTTTGATTTTTTTTTCAAATACTTTGATTTCCTTTTAAAGTAATGATATTTAGTTATTAAAAAAAGAGCGTAAAATATCAATGAAAAATTTTGCTTTCAATATATGGGTAAGACTCTATATGGGAGAAACAATTATTGTCCAATAGCATAAGTGAATCGTCAAATTTCAGTATCTGCTAAGAGTAAACTGTTTGAAATTTCTCAGGAAAAACGGTTAAATAACAATTTATTTAGATGTTATTTTACCACATTCTATCAAAAAAACCGTTTATTCACGGTTAGTACGGTTGATCAAGCAGAACTTTGTTTCACCAACTAGGCCAATCTAATGAAATCACTTAGTTTCTTGCAGGTGGGTACATGTTACAGCCAGGTTATTATATAAATTTCAGAATAGGGGTTCGAGTCCCAGCTTTGACACCGCAATATTTCCCCCATTACCTTATCATGGAGAGTTTTTAGTGTTTTTCCATCCCCAATTTGTGACCCTGGACTATTAGAATACGACACTCTCACTCACACATAGATGGCAGCACCAAAATGCTGCAAAGCTGTCTTTTGTTTTAACGGTATTAGTTGTAAACGGTTTCAAAACAATACGGGCAAAAACATTCTTTACCGTAAACTTTACGGGTAAACTGATGAACAGACTGCTAGTTATTTTATCATAATTTTAGAAGGGAAATTCTAACAGTGTACTTTTAAGAAAAAAATAAGTAAAATTTATCATCGTATAAAGTTTTTTCTTTGGTATTTGTGGGGAGTGTTGTTGTTATCGACAATGTCAACCGTCATCTATGAAAAGGTACCCCAACATAGAGTCGAGTTAACATGTCTTATATATACTAGGGAATTGTAGTTGTAAATATGTAGTGGTAGATACGCTACAGTACTCCCCCACCAGAATTATATCCGTGATGGAATTCGATGAATGGATGCCACTAGTTGATTCATTGCTGTTTTTGTGCGAAGCCGGGAGAGCTGTATTAAGATCACCGTGTTGTCTTTAACAGTCGAGTGTGTGCAAGCCGACGTTGTATATGATCGAGACGAGACTGAGCAGCAACAGTGTGAGGAGTGGGTTAATGTCGAAGTCACAAGTAGCAAGTCAACTGTTTAATATGGACCATCCATCGAAGTAGGCGTATTCAGATCGTAGTGGGCGTGTTCACATCGGAGTGGGCGTTTCTGCCAAGGTAGGTGTGTTCACATCACGTCCGAAGGTCACCAATGTGGGGAGTGTTGTTGTTATCGACAATGTCAACCGTCATCTATGAAAAGGTACCCCAACATAGAGTCGAGTAAACATGTCTTATATATACTAGTGAATTGTAGTTGTAAATATGTAGTGGTAGATACGCTACAGTATTATTATCTCATCCTTAAATTTCGTTTAGGTATTTCTGGTGTCTTTCAAAATGTGTTATTTAATGTGTTTTGTAATACGGATAGCTATATTAGTTATAGTTTTTTATGCTTTGCTTGAAGAAATATGCGTATTTTTCTTTGTTTAAACTACAAAGTTGTAAAAAAAATAATTGAATTTCTTATTGAATTTACATATTAAGTGTCCTTTATAAGTTAATTAATTAAAAAAAAAAGTGAAACATTTGAAATCATATAAAAAAATGATGGCTATTCGAAACTAAATGAATGTAGAACCATTTTTATTAATTATTAACCTGAACTGTTTACAATTTTTGTTCTTGGTAATTTATTATAATTTCCATATTATTTTCAGTGACATTTTAAAATTGAAAAGTGTTTCATGAAATGTCTTATTTCTCATCATGGTATCGATACATTATAATTATAAGTAAAGTTTTAATGACTTTGGGAATGTGTAATACAAATTCAAGTGATACAAATTTCAAGTATTTTTGTTCATTAAAGAAAATTATTAAAATTCTAAAACACGTTTGAACTAGAAGATAAAAAAACCAACTAAAATGACTTGCAATAGAAGTAACTCTCTTTACGTATTTCATGAATATTTACGTTTCTTAATCTGCAATATTTTCTTATTTTTCTTAATCTAAACTGGCGCATTAGAAGCAAAAAAGTGAGCAATATTTTCTAATTATAATAATCTTATGTGACTTAGATTTAATCACTAAAAAAAGAAATGAGACCGAAAAAAAAAAATGTTGAGAAAATATTGTTATGTCTGCGAAAAAAAAAGGAATTTTTTTTTTTGTAACGGAGAATGGTCTGCGAAAAAAAATATTTTCAATTTATCTAACTATAAATAAAAAGTTTGAAAGGAAAATAACTTTATTTACATGAACTGACAAGTATTGTTTTATTAAAGTATTATTATTTAATTTATTTTGATATTTATAAATGTATTCATAATTTGCTTTATTCAGTTCTTATAAAAAAAAGTTTTTATGTTAATAATTTTAAATCAACATATTTTTTCTACAGTTAATTTTAACTTTGTTTGCTTATCAAAAAAAGATTAAGACATAGAAAGACAGCTTCGAATAAAATTGAAATAATTTATAATTCTTTGAAATATTCTATTAAAATTGTTGTAAATGAATAACAGAGATTAATTATCATTATTTTAAGATAATATAATTAAAGGATTGGGGGTAATCTAACAAACAAGACGCAATTTTCCAAGTGTAATATTTTTACACCTAATTATATATTAATATTATTTCCAGATAGGTACTATACAAAATTAAATAATTTTTATAGATAAAATAAAATACACGCAAATGTTATTACTCCCAGATAAAAGTCGTACCCCTTTATGAAAAAAATTAAAAACGCTGCCTTGAGCAATTTGAACATGTGACTTATCATTGTTTTATCCCAGTTTCTTCTAAATTAATTCTCTTTATCTTTTAATCAGCTTTTTTTATTGTTTCCCCTTTTTTATATGCCTCTTAAAAATAAAAATATGTTTCAAATATTATTTGTTGATTCCTAAAGATTAAAAAATTATGTTTCAAATATTGTTCGTAGCTTTCAAAAGATGAAAATTTGTTTCAAATATAGTTTGTTGCTTTTTAAAGGAAAAAAAATGTTTCAAATATGATTTGTTGCTTCTTAAAGATTAAAATCGGTCTCAAATATAATTTTCTGCTTATTTAAGCATAAAATTATATTTCAAAAATTGTTTAAAACATTTTATAAAAATATATCTTCCAAACATTGCATGTTGCTTCCTAATTTTTTTTTAATGTATTTGCTATTAAAGATAAAAATACGTCTTAAATATTGTTTGTATTAAATAAATTAAATTCATAAGAAATTCATTTATATTTTTATTAACTAAAATAATACAAACTACAATGAACTAAATAGGAATAGCGAAAATTTTGGGAGAGTAAGAGATAAAAAAGATTTTTAACGTTTTTTAAAGTATCAAAAATAATATAAAACAATGATTAATTAATTCTTATATTGTTAAAGGATTTAAAAGTGATAACTATTTTATGAACTTTTTAAAAAAACAAAGATGTACATAGATAAATACTTTAAGTATAAAACAAATATACAATATTATATACACAGGGTGCCTACTGAAGTTTGGAATCAATCTTCTTAATTGCAGAACGGCTACAGCTATAGATAAATACTTTAAGTATAAAACAAATATACAATATTATATACACAGGGTGCCTACTGAAGTTTGGAATCAATCTTCTTAATTGCAGAACGGCTACAGCTATAATCATTAAAATGGTGTCTAGGTATAGTGATGTGGACTATGCTCTATAAAATGACCCCACTTACAGCACTAGCTGGCTGAAAGCAACGGATTTAACGTATCTTGAAAACGGAACAAGGTGGAGGAAAAAAGGGAATTACGAAGTTGTAGAGTACACCGTAAGGTCCAAGAAGGGACTCAAATGTGCATTGTAGTTGACGGAGATAATTTTGAACATCGATATCAATTGTATTTTGAAATAATTTATTTTTATTTTTTTATTTTTTTTTACATTTCGAAAATCGTTTCATGACGTCACAGTACTATAATTTGCAAAATATCCTAAACCGCACTTTATTCATTCAGTTATTCACATTGATGTTCAAAAGGTGATTTTTGTGTTGTACCGGCGATGCTCTACAACTTAGTATTTCACTTTTATACTCGCTGTATCTTTTTTGAGATCGAAACAATAATTAAGAAGTGTTTCACCATTTGACGCTGTAAGTAATACAACCTTGTAGCACAGAGCCACCTTACCTTGGCGTGACTTGTATAACTATAGCTGTAGCCGTTCTGTAGTTAAAATGGTAGTTCCAAGATTCAGTCGGCACGCTGTATGTATAAGAGTATAAGATAAGAAGTAAAGCTAAGTGCAACTTCAACTTTGAGATATTATGTCTTGTCGAAAAGGCATTTATACAGTGAGTAAGCAAAGGCAAAAGGCGACCAACACGTCCAAAACTTCAAACTCTTCTTAGCCGACAGGAGCTGTTTGGTTGATGGCGCAGGATATATTTGGCAACATTTGAGGCGAGAAACCTCACTTTTTCTATTGTTGCTATTTTTCTTTCAGTAGTCTATAATTGAAATTAATAGTAATATTCTTTTTATCTCCCACCTGGTAGGACGTAGTCAGACCAAGTCGAATAAACCGTTGACTTGAAGCATGTAGATGACTAATAGAGAAGACGAGTAGATTCCTTCTCTGCTGAGTTCATGACAAACCAAGATAATAATAGATTTGGGAATGGCCTAATACATCTGGCATTGAGGACAATGGGGAAAGGTTTTCACTCCACATGAAAATTTTTGACATTTTTGGTGACCGCTAGCGAGGCGCGATAATCAAGTTTGAACTGATCTGTCCCCCGAAAACGTATAATAGAAAAATGTATAGTATTAACTGTATAATACTAATTGTAATATTAATAATTTGCAATAAAATATTTTAATCGCAATAACACTTACTATCATTTAAATTATATTAATACTTTAACAAGTGATTAGAATTTATTCTCCATGTCTGAATACTTGCTTTTGTTTTGAATACTGTTTTGGCGACAATGGCCGTTATTTAGATATTGGCTTCAACATTTAAAATCACGCCAAGCTCATGCCATCAACTAAGATTCTACCGACAATAACTCTATATGTTAAGAATTAGATATAATTATGAGTATAAATAATTAACTTTACAGTGATTATAATTAAATATATGAATTTGCTAAAAATTTAAGTATAAAATTTATGCATTTTAAAACTTACGTATGTTAAGCACTACATACCAAAATATAAGAAAGAAAAATATTTTGTACGCAATAAATTTAGATTTTTCTTTAATCTGTGTTCCAAACTCACAGGAAAAATAAAAATTACTAAAATATGCACAAAATACAGAATTTACGTTATTTTATAAACTTTTGTGTTGACATAGCTATATAAAATGCTAAATTATGAAAGGCGAAACTTTTATTTTAATTCAAAATACAATAATGGCTAGAATTGTAAAAAAATCACATTGTTATTGTAAAAAAAAGAACTATACAATACTTTACACCTTACAATAATCATCGTTAATGACAAACCTGCTTTGTAAACATTTTAAAAGCATTGCTCTTTAAAATAGGTATCTTCGGGATGTAAAAAGAAAGCGAATCAATTTACAAATGGAACAAGCTAAACAATTCCAAAAGTATGAGCTCAATTAAGATTCTTGTGCTAAAAACATAGTGTATACAAAACAGAAATATACGGACGAAGCAATAATTAGAAATTAGTAATTATAGACTTATTAAAATTTATTGATAATTACAGTTACGACCACTCTTTGCAGGTCTTTGCTTTCTACAGTTTTTCGGTGAAACGTTTATCTATTTTATTTTTAACTGTGAAGTTAAAATGACATCATTAAAATCATTTTTCTCTTCTATTCAAGACTTAATTAAATTTTTAAAACAATAAATTAAGTGAAAAGCTCTGACACAAACAAAATATTGTTTACTTTTGATACTGATTATTAATCATGTTTTTAAATTTAATGCACTCATTAATTTTATTTCTCATTCCATTCTTTTGTAACAATAATTAAAATTTCAATATTTTTTAATAATGCTTTTAAAATTAAAATTTTAATTGTATTGTTATATACATAAAATAAAAATCACTTAATGACTCTTTTAAAAAAGCTTTAAATGTGTAATAAAAAGATTTATATTCACGTAAAAATAATTAATTAATTTAACGAAACATATCAGTTTTTCTTTCACATTTTTAACAAATTTATTACTGAAATTAAATGTTTTGTTTGGTTCATATTAGTTAAACTATTACTTTAAAAAATATCACCCGTTTTTTTAAATCTTAATGAGTTACGTTAGTGTAAACGATTCGTTTTTTTGGTTATAAATTTGGAAGAGACATATAGACAACAAACTTATCTGACTGTAATTTAATCCGATTATTGTTTTAACTTAATAAAATAAATATTGTTTTAAAATAAAGATGTCCTCATTAAATAAGAAAGCTGTTAATAAAATAAAACTACTTATCAAAAGGAAAACTCATAAAAATAATTTAATGACTCTTCAAGTTTGAGATGTTTTTTTTTAAAGATGCGATAACTATAACTTAACTATAACTATAACTATAGATAACTATAACTAACTTATCATAGAACTTAACAATATATTACAAAAAAAAGTCTCGATTCACTTCATTCATCTATTTTTATTTATTGTTATTTAACTAGTATTCATTTAATTGGACATTAAATATATCATTTTACTCGATTGAAGTTAAATAAATTTAAAAAAAAACGTAAAGATATCAAGAAATAATAAATGAAATACTAATTTTTAGATTTGAACTATTTCAATTTATGCGTCAAATATATGTTGTTATATAATATTTACGTTCTTTTTTATTTAACATCTATTGAAAACTACAGTAGAAAAATAAGAAAATGCTATTTAAAATTTTATTTTAAAATTTCGAGTATACTTTTGTTTAAAATATCTCGTTTATACACATTTCCATAAGTGTTGTATGAAACAGTATGATATTTATAAAAAACGAGCATTTTTTATTTGTTTTAATTTTTTAAAACTATTTTTATGTTTAAAAATATGTTTTTTTTGGATAGAAATCATTGAAAATTACAGTAAAAAATAAAGATTATACGAATTATAATTTTATTTTAATGTTTCGAGTTTTTTGCTTAAAAAGAATTAAAAATTTCAGTGAAGAATAAAAATTGTGCAAATTATATTTTTATTTTAATTATTTTAAGTTTGCTATAATTTGCAGTAAACAGTTTATAATTTTTTTTTCTTACATCCTGCACTAAAACAGTATGACATTTATGAAAAAAAAAATTACATTATTTCATAATTTTAAATTACTTTCAACTATTTTTACGTCTTTTTTCTTTAGAAATTATTTAAAATTGTAGCAGAAAAATAAAGGTTATGCAAACTATAGTTTTATTTTAATGTTTCGAGTTTTTCTTATTTGTTTAAATGATGATTTTTTTGTTGATAAATGTTGTACTAAATCAGTACGATATTCATTAAGAAATGAAAGTTTTTTTTTATTATTTTTAATTTTATTTAAAAATTTTTTACGTTTTCTGTTAAAACAATTATTAAAAATCTCAGTAGAAAACCAAAAGTTATAAAATTTATAATTTTATTTTAACATTTCAAGTTTGTTACAGTTTACGGTATCCAGTTTATAATTTTTTTCGTAAATGTTGCACTAAAGCAGCATGGGAATTATGAAACAAATTACGTTTTTCATTATTTTTAATCCTTTTAAACTATTTTATGTTTTTTTGTTTAAGAATTATTTAAAATTATAGTTGAAAAATGAAGATATTGCAAATTAAAATTTTATTTTTATATTTAGAGATTTTTTTTAGAAGTATCCAGTTTATAAATGTTTTTTTTTTATATTTTTGTTTATAAATGATGTACTAAAACAGTACACGGGGTTTTGCAAACTACTGGCATGCATTAATTATTTCATACCTGTGAGTATGAAATAATTAGAACAATAATACTTTTCATGACAACAGTTTATATTCTTAAAAGGTTTTAAAAAATTAGATCTCTGAAATAAAAAAAACCTCTTACTAAGCAAAAAAGTTACCTTACTACAGGAAGTACCTTTAATAGAAAAAAGTTTTATGATTCTTCACATTTGAACTCCTTTCTTAAGATTAGATGGCACTAAAGATAAAACAATAAGTTGTGAATCGAAGCCCAATAAAATAAATTTTACCCTCTATCATCTATGTGGTGCTGACATAAAAGATTGGTTTATTGATTCGGAATCATTTAAATGATTGAAGAAAGCTGAGAATTTTATGATTCAACGGGTCATAACATTTTACGATGCGCATTTTTATAGCTTTTTTTTTTCTATTTTAACTCAAATGCACTATCAATATTTCAGTAAAAGAAGCATTACTTAATAATACTTAATGAAGTAATATGAAGTAATATTTTATAATAGTACGTAATATAGTACGTATATGAGAAAAAATACATGGTCAAAACTACCGTAGAATATAAAAAAATTACCACGTTTCTATCATCAGGAGGGCACCAAAAAGCTGGTTAATTTAATTTGGGAAAGATTTTAATAAAATATGTTAATATGTTCATATGTTTTATGTTATTATGTTATATGTGTTATATAATGTTACGTGTTCATATGTTTTATAATCTGTCATAGAATTTGGTAAATGGGGTAAAATTTGGTAATTTTTATCACGATACTTTAGCGCATGGCATAAAATCGTTTAATTGGTTAAATTTACTTTTTAATTTTGTATTATTTCTTAATGAGCGGGAATAAGAACTATAATTTTGAAAGCCATAACTTCCGGTAAACCATTCCATATAAACGTAAAAATTACCAAATGAATGGTTTAAATACGGTAAATTTTGGTTTTTAAAATCAGAATTATGATTTTCTTTTCAGACATTTCATTTCCATATAGTACAATAATTTAACCAGGATTATTTTCCCAGTGGAAAAGTAATAATGAAAGAATTCTGCACTAATTATAAGAAAATTCTATAGGATTAAAATTTATTCGAACTAATATTTTTAAGTCATGCATTTCAATTAATAATTTCACTTATGATTTTATTAGGTTAAATAAATATATCTTCAAAATTTTGAGAAATAGTTTAAAATATTTGCAGTTGTGAAGATTTTTACTACACCTTTGCACACTAATAACTGTTTATAATTCTTTTTCTATATTTATTTTGGAAAAAATTGGGTCTATTTAGATCACAGACTGTAAATAATTCTGCATCAATTTACTGTAAAAGCTACCAGCACACTGAGTGCAGCATCCATAAAATACATTTTACCATAAAAACCTTTTTCACTGTAAATTTTTGGGCCATGATTTGTACAGTAATACTTTTGTAATTACAGTGTTTTACTGATATTACAGTATATATTGTGTAAATTACAGTAAGTCAGATATTTTATTCTTTGAAATTTTACGATAGAAATGGATTTTATGATAAAAAGTACTGACACCTTCAGTGCCGTTATTTTAACCGTAATTGTTTACAGCGTACATTTTAATCAACTGAATTAGTGTCTCTTTGCTATTATGTAGCTTTTATCTAAAAGTTCAAGTTTGATCGAAGTAATTTATAATTTATTATTGTTCTTTTTTATTTTTTTTAAACAAAGATAGTGTCTTTTTTACAAAACACATTTAAATCGATCTAAAAAGCGTCTCATAATAAGTATAAAAATATTTTCAATGGTGAAGCTTTTTACTGTATTCGTGATTTATGATTGAGAATTCACTTTTTAATTCTATAATCATATCGTTTATTTATGCAATTTAATCAAGATAATTAAAAAAGTATTTTCATTGTCGACTAAATATGAATAAATAGTTTAAAAATTACAAAATATTTTTACGAATATGCTATTTTTTTAATATACCTGTGTACATTGTAAAATTTCCGGATCAAAATTCCGGCACTCAGGGTGCAACTACTTTTTACCGTGAAGTTCATTTTCACCAGAACGTATTACCGTACGACAAATCTGATATTCCGTAAATTTTACAATAATAATTACCATAAAATCACTGATTTACTCAAATTAAATAAATAGTTAAAAATTATTACGGTTTAATATTTTACAGTAAAATGTATTTTAAGGATGATGCATTTAAAGTGTCGGGACAACAGACCGTAATTTGATCCGGATTGTTTTAGAGTACGTTAGTAGTGATTTAGAAAAAGTTCATATTTTGCACGTTTATTTTTACAATGATAGAATCTATTCGTATATGATAGCAATTACTTGTATAATTAATTGCATAGAAAATGTAATCAATTATCTTTATTTTTAAATTTTAAATCAATATAATCAATTATGTATGAAAAACGCTTTCATGAGTAAATTTATCAAGCAACTTCTGAATTCTTCTTTTTGCTTTATCCTTTAGAAATGTTTTTAATATTCAAGAAGTCCTTACAAAGTAAATACTTTCTATCTTTATTATTAAATTATTAATGCTGAGAATGACAGTGGGGTGTAGAAAAATAATAATTTAATAGTTAAATAGTTATCTTCATGCTTAAATTGTACATGCATCCTGGAATTGCATTATGAAGTAATTAAAACTGAATAATGAAATTTTTGAACTAAGATTTACAAAATATTTCATTATATTAAATAAGTTAGGCATACCTTCACACGCATTCAACAACAAACAATAATTTCCCCTGACAATGTTAAAAGTAGAGGCATTTCCCTTCTAAAATTTATAGCGACATTCCTTCTTTCCTTTCGAGTAGTTATTTGAATGTGACTATGAAACTTCGGAATGTTTATGAAATTCAAATAGTTTCCATTTCATGTATTTTACCGAAGTAACTGGAATTCCTTCTCTGCTGAGAACTTCAAAAAGGCACAAATGTTTGATAGCTATCACTAAAATATAACAATTTTAATCTTCCTATTATTACCTTTTTATAAAATTTTTGATTATTTTGAAACATTGTTTGAAATATACACAGTCATTTCTACTTTATGGATAGTTATTAAAGAATTATCTTTAATATACAAATTTAAACGTAAGTTTATAACTTGAATTAAGTTATAGTTTAACTCCAAAAGTACAAACAAAAATGTAATGCATTCAAAAGCTGATGTTCGATGCCTTTTTAATTAACCTAAAATACGTAATCGTCATGATCTGAAAAGAAAAATAATATTTCGTATTATATATATATATATATATATAAACTGCTGTTTGTAGAAAATGCAACACCATGAAGGAATCATCAGAATCAAATGAAATTCGCAGCAAATGTCAATTATAGGATATTATGCAAATTAATAAAGTTTCAGAGCCATCGCGCGTGCGTGGCGCGCGCAGCGCCCTCTGAATTGATGCTGAAAGCGTATAAATAAAGTGCTGTAGCGGGACGTTGAAAATAGTCTATGATTATTTGTTAGTGGCAAACGTTTAGTGAGACCTGAGTATGCCTCCACGACGGAAGAATAAGAAATTCAAGCAACTTACGGAGTTTGAACGAGGGAGGATAATCGGCCTTCGAGAAGGAGGATTTTCCTATCGCGCAATAGCAGCTCGTATGCAGCGGAACAGTTCCACAGTGATGCGAGTTTGGAAGCAGTGGACCGACGAGCACCGAACAACTCGAAAAACAGGCACTGGACGACAGAAGGTGACGTCAGAGCGCGATGATCGACACCTGCTCCGCATGGCGGTGAATGATCGCACAGCTTCCTCCAGGCAGCTGGCAGCACATTGGTCTACTGCTACAGGTGTACAATTGTCGGCTTCGTCAATTCGTCGTCGTCTGCTGCGCCGTGGATTGCGTGCAAGGGTGCCATTATACAGGATTCCCCTCACGGCGGATCATCGACGGCTGCGTCGGCAGTGGGCTCTTGAGCACAGAGACTGGCGAGCTGATTGGCACCAAGTTGTCTTTTCAGATGAATCACGCTTCAATTTGTGGACCCATGATGGCCGTGTTCGTGTTAGACGTTATGCCGGTCAACGCTGCCTTCCTGAGTGTATTATTGAACGACATAGTGGTCGAACACCCGGAGTTATGGTCTGGGGTGCGATTTCGTATCATGGACGATCCAATTTGATACGAATTGAGGGTAATCTCAATAGCAACAGATACGTCCGTGAAGTGCTACAGCCCGAAGTCGTTCCTTTCCTTCAAGGCATCCCTGGAGCTATCTTTCAGCAGGATAATGCACGCCCACATGTTGCGCGGACTGTTAGAGACTTCTGTTCAGCACAACGCATGCAACTTCTTCCTTGGCCTGCTTATTCGCCGGATATGTCGCCTATTGAGCACGTGTGGGATATGCTTGGTCGGCGTCTCACTCGTGATCCGCGTCCTGCAGTTTCCAAAGACGAACTTTGGTTGCGCATACAAGCGATATGGAATTCTCTTCCTCAAGCAGATATTCAACATCTGTTTGACTCCATGCCACGTCGTATAGCAGCACTTATTGCAGCGCGTGGTGGCTGCACCAAATACTGATTTCGGACGCTTAATTTGTTTCTTTTGTTTTGAAAATTTCATCATTTATTTGTATCAGTACAAGTCGTTTCTGCATTAAATTTCATTTGATTCTGATGATTCTTTCATGGTGTTGCATTTTCTACAAACAGCAGTTTATATATATATATATATATATATATATATATATATATATATATATATATATATATATATATATATATATATATTTATATACATATATACACAGAGAGATTTTTGTTAAAAATATGTTTACTGTTTTAGAAAATGTTTTGCCCCGAGTTAATTTGGTTTAACTATTTATTTATTTTACATCTTTCTATCTGTGATAAGAGTATTTTCTGTTATTAAGTATACGTGGAATATTTCTAACATCTAAATATAAAAATATTAATAGACGTGTCCTAATCAGGTAAAAGAATTTTGATAAGTAAATAGTGGTTGTAGTTAAATTACCATTTTGAAATGACAATTATAGGAAAACTACTGGATGGTCAATTTAATTTCTGCCAAAAAGCTCAGAAAACTACCGCCGATGGAAAAAAAAAATCACTTAATGCAATATTGTTTATCGAAATAAGGCATGAGGACACAGGGGTTTAAAATGTGTTTAATCGTTTCTGAAACATAATAGAAAGCATGTTCAATGTGGCGTCCTTTTTCCAAAAGCAAGTTAAATGATATTACTGCATTCTCAACTAGGCTTATCAGGAGGAATGTTAAGGACATGTCAGATTATTGCATCTACCAATACCGCCAAATTATTGGCAACATTATCATTATAAACAGTGTTTTTGAGATAACTCCATTTGATCCGCAATTTTTTTTCAGTCCACTTATTCTTTTATGGTGAACTTTTCTTTACAATATTAATTAAAATTCGAGTTACTTTTTTCTATTGGGTTATATAGAATGTTAATTGAAAATGTCACTCCTCATTCCTCAAGATAATATGAGATAAAATAAATAATAGTAAATTTAAATGAAATAGGTTAGAAAAATAAAGTTTTTTCTGTAACTGTATTCAGAATGAAACTTAAAACAAATATAATTCAAAATATGACCTCTTTATTACATAGTTTTTTGTTTATGCAATACATATTTCAATTAATGTATGGTTCTAATTTTTTATGATAAGCAGGAATTCCAGGTTTTGTGAGACAAGGAAAGTTATCTAAGAAAAATTATGTAAGCGATCCATTTTAATTGACGATAAAGTATTTTTGTAATTCTAATATTTGATTATTTTTCGGGTGTATCAAAAACTAATTACATGCTTTAAGAACTCCGCGTAAATCAGAATTATTTTTAAGATGTAAGTTTTGATCGAAATCGAGATTTGATCGAGAGTATAAATTTGATCGAGAGCAAAGTATTTCGTATATTTGATTTTTTAATTATTTTTAGGATATTTAAGGAATATTTAGATAATGATTTGTTGTAGTCGAATGGTTCTCCGTTTTAGAGAAAAAAAGATGCGTTGTTTGAACTATTATAAACGTATTTTTAATTTATTTCATCAATACTTCTGTTTGGCATTTTGGACTGTAAATCGTAAAAAATTCCGGATAAAATTCTTGTATAAAATACTGGCACTTTTGATGCATCATCCGTATAGTTAATTTCAACTTAAAATCCAATTTTACCGTAATTTATTATACTGTAATTTAGAAGTAATATTAATTTTATTCGTTTAATTAAAGTGATTCAGTAATTTCCCTGTAGTTGTTTCAGTAAAAATTACGGTATATCAGATTTTTGTTCCGTATCATGTTCCGGTAAAAATTGATTTCTCGGTAAAGATTACTTACTCTCTGAGTGCTAGTACTTTTGACGTAATTTGATCCGGGATATTTTATAATGTATGAGTATCACCACAAAAATAATTTATAATTTCACAATTATTTCATTGTTATAGTGTATGTATCTGATGTATATTCTTTTAGTTAACAATGAAAAGAAAATGACTTTAAAAGTAAAGTTTTGATGTTTTAAAAAAAATTAAGCTATTTTACGTATGAAATTAAAAAAAAACTTATTTAATAAAACTATTAATAAGAATATAAATCAGAAATAAAGTATAACAAAAGTGTGTAATACAATAAAATAATTAAATTCGTACTTAATATGCAAGAGTTATAAGTAATCTGCATATTCATTTGAATAAGAATGAATCTTATGTCGCTTTTCGATTTTTCACAGAAGAAACTCATTTTTTAAAAAAGTTTCGAAACTATGATGTTATAATAATTCATCAATTTAGTTTTTTAAAAAAATGTTTAAATAAACCCGTGTTTTAAAATTAATAAAGTTGTATTGAAATTACCCTACATTTCACCTTTATAGATATAATCATTTTCATGAACATTTATATGCATTTGATAAATATTGATAATATTTTTAATAAACATAGTTCTATTTTTACCAAAAATAATTTTACATACAAAATTATTATTTTTTTAGAAATAATACAGAAAGGGAAAGAATTTCCTAGGAAAATGTCAATTTTTTTTCTACAAAAGACAGAATTGGGGTGCAAATATTTGTTGCGTCACGTAATTAAACATGAAAATATTTTAAAAATTTATTCATTAAATGTTCTTGAATGCAGAATTCTTGCGTCTTTTCTAGGTGAAAGAGGAAAAACTGATAACCCTTACATGTAGTTGCCTCTCTAAGGATTTGGGATAATTGCAAGATTCCACTTTACGAAATGAAAATAAAAAAAATCAAATTAAGAAATGAAGATTATTTAAAGAAACATTCCTACGGAATCATTTCCGCTTTGATTCTTATGTAAGAATGGGACTGTATAAAATTAATTAATTGGAAAAAGAAAAAATTTAATTTCATTAAATAGTTAAATTAATCAACAAATTCTTCACATTGCTGATTTTTCATAGATATTATTTAAATATTTATACGTGATCCTTTAACATTGTTTACAAGAAAACTAAAACCATATACGTAAACATAAGCGAAAATTTTTGATTTAATAAGAATATTTTACAATATCTTTTTAATTTGTTCATTAAAAACTTGTTGAAATATATTAGAAGTAAATTCCATAAATTTAAACTTATATTTAACCGTATAATCATTTTCTCAGATAAATATCAATACATTTTCTTTCTCACTCTTGTCGAACTTGTAGCGGAAATTATCTTTTCTCTATTATATATTTTCTCTATTATTTGCATAAATATCTGTAAACCGTTGAATGGTTGATGTACTTTTTTATTTATCCATTTTTTATTAATTTTAATATTTTTTATTAATTAGTTATTATTAACTGGCTGCCGCAGACTAAATCATTCATATTCTAAAATAATTTATAGAACTTACTATTTTCATCTAAACTAAATATCTCGCCAAGTAAATATCTGAAATTTGATGCTTAAATTTCTTAAAAATTAAGTTTAGTTTTTTTCTGATAATTAATTTTTTTTATGCCAAGATAATATTAAATTGTATAAAAATCAAATCAGTACAAGTTTAAGGTAGTGAAATTGTGTTTACTTTTTTTGGTGACTAGCTTAGGAAAACTGCTGCCGAATTTTCGCAATGATTAATATTTGTGTGAAAATAAGGAGACAGTGAGCTAGTAATTGAAGTGCTGAATACTATGTAGTTTATTAGCCGCGCGAGGCGTCTCTCTATTATGGACTATATTTAAACCGACCCTTTGTCACAAAAGCTATCTCAAGTTTATTTTTTATAAAAAGTACTGTCAAAAACTGCTTTCAAATGCTCTCGGAAATATCTGTTATTTCGTGATTTTATAATTTGGAATTGAACTTCAAGTCAGCAGGACAAGTTTGTCTCCAATTTGAAAAACTACTATGGTACTACTGTTATTGAGTACCGGTTTAAATGCGCACGAACAGCCAGAGCATAATGAGGTCAATCATTTTGATATGCTTCTTCTCTCTTTCAAGTTTGGACGTGGAATTTAAAAAAACTTGCTGTCAACTTATTAATATTACAATTATTACAGTTATTAGCAATTTATTCATACTGTAGCAGACTTGATAAATTATATATCGTTTTTAATTACACACCAAAATGTCCTAGCATTAAGAAAAACTTTTCTTTCTACTTTGTTTGAAACTGAATTCAAAATAAACTTCGTGACTAAAAGTATCACCAAGAGAGACCATTCTTAATTACAATTTGTGAATTAGATTTTCTAATCAAAGTTTGGTCACAGTACTGAACCGATTTTCCACTTTCAAATAAATGGATATAAAGCAAATTGTGAGAGGATAAAAAAGCGACACTTTTATCCCATGATAGTAAAGCAAACTATTTAGATTCCCTAATCTCATCAACTTTTGTTCACTTGGTTAGAATAATTAAATTCGGTGTATGTTAAACTTATAAACTTTGAATGAGAAAATGCCATTAAAATTAAGATTTAACCTTTAGAATAAATAATAGGTGTAACTCCATGATATATACCACTATTTAATTGGCATGTGCAGGATTGCCCTCCTCCCTCTTTATATTTATTTGTAAATTCTTTATCAAAAATAGATGGAAAAAAAAATCGCATCACAGGAAGGCGAATGTAATAAACAAGAACACAGGTTTGTTGATAGTAGGACTAAAAAGAGAGAAATCGATAGACCATTTTTACTAACACTTTCACGCTTTAATTTCCAATTAAACCTGTTTTGATGTTTGTTACATTCATATACTGTAAGTTGTCAGATTTTGAAAGCGTTTTTGATTTTTCAACGCTTAGATAATAATTTACAACTCACAATGAGTTACGTATTTTACTTTTCAAATCGATAGCGATTTTAAAAATTAATATTAATTGTTTACATGCAGATGTTTCATAATCGGGACATGACCTTTGAGTATATTCTAGATACTTCTACGATTCACGTATTCTAGATAAAAGTGATGTTTGAATGGAGTAGGCCGTGATCTACATTTTTAGGTTCAATATATTTGACATGAATTTGCAGGTTGCTGATAACAGAATGACAGAAAAAAAAATTACTTATAAAGTAACAAGATATGTACTCCTTCACACTCAATGCTTTTCCCTTTTTGGTGAAATACTAATTATTGAAAAGATTTTTTTCTGATAAAATGATACTTTTCTGGAGGCTGTCTTAATTTTTTGTTGTTGAGTTATTTGATAATGATCGAGTAAAAATGTAGGGCTTTTCAATGTGTTATTTCCCAGCAATGGTATTGTATTGATTCTTGCTTTCGATAATTTATCCGCTCTGATTACTGCGATTTATTTTACTCTTGCGCTATATTTGTTGTTACAGAGTGAGTTAAAAAAAAGTGTGTTATTTATCACTTGTCCCATTTACACATTTTTCTTTGTTTTAGCCCCATATCTAGGAAATGCATAGCGATACAGCAAATAATGACAATGTTAGATTAACATTTGGAGAATTCAGATATTTGTCAGGTGAGTCTGATGAACCAGGAGTTTTAATTTATACAGAAAACACAGATATAAACAACTTAGGAACCTTTGATGCTATTCTATGTCCATGTCTGTGGAATATTGCTTTTAAGGGGTCACAGTACCCAAAAACTGACCAAAGCATCGAAATTTTTTTTATTGCTTATAATAAAACTTAAAAATATTTCAAATGCACTGAAAAAAAATAATCTCTCTATCTACATTTTTAAAAAAGTTATGAATTATTTTAGATTGTATTAATACAGAAACTTGCTCAGCAGACAGACTTTAGAGTGCTTTTCTTATAAATGATAATTTCGTGTTTTAATCTTAAATAAATCCCTAAGGAATTTTTTCTATTTAAGATAAAGCTTTGAAGTAAACTTTTTTTTCTTAAGTATAATACACTTATTTAAACTGTGCATGGAATAAGCATTTTATGAGGTATTACAATTTATACAGAATGTTATATATACCAAACAGGAATTTTTAGTCTAGTTTCTACATTTTTACAAAATAATCTGCCAAAAATATTCGAATTGATATGTCAACAAATGAATGCATAAAATTGTTAAGATGAATATTCTAGCACTAAGAAAAAATGTTTTTTGAGAATATGTTAAAATAAAAAAGCCTTAGGGATTTAACAATTGGGAATTTTTTAAAACTTTTTTTAAAATTTTAAGAAAATTAAACAGTTTAATTACTTTTAGAAGACAAATTATTAATTATAAGTTAAATGATCATGTAAAGCATCCACAAAATGAATGATTATACCTTTATTTATGAAAAAAATTGTTGCAAAGGTACTGTGACCCCTTAAAAGTAATATATGAGATAATGAAGAGGGAAATCAAATCTTAGAGAATAGCGCAAAAAAATAAAAATAAAAAATCTCAATTGTAAAATCGAACGAGAAAGAATATCTGACGAGCTAAGAAAATTAACAAACCGTAAATAATTTTGTAAAAATGTCATGAACGCATGAATTGTGCTCTTTTTGACATATTTTAAAAATTATTCTTGGAGAATATGTAGAATATCTTTAAAAAAAATTGAATTTCTAGCGAATTTCCCAAAATTATTTTACATTTTCATGGTCTTCTAAGTAGACGCCATTTTTTCATAACTGTCGATGAACAGCCGACCCAATTTTAGGTTTACGACAATCGATGTTTAACTCCGTATTTTGAATCCAATCCAGAAGACAAGGGATTTCCTGTATCAAATAATGGGGGACATTTAGGACTTTTTAATGGGGTAACCCACATTTGCGTTACATGGTTAGGAAAACACGAAAATCTCCCACGATTAGCCTGATGGAAAGGGGACTTTAACCTATTATATCCGTCTACCACTGAGGATATTTCACGTCAGCACTGTGGACGGTGTGAGCCGGGTGCGGAATTCGAATCGATCAGCCATCGCTGGGATTCTGACCCGATTCACTTTCATTAGAAGGCAAGTGATCTATCCCCTTAGCCATAATGGCATATAATTTTGCTCCGGCATAATGGCATATAATTTTGTTTTAATTTTGTTATTTTATTAAATTTAAGGTCATTTGGTTTACCTTTTCTTAATTTGGCATTCAATTGATTAAGATATATCCTTACGTAACACCTTGATGACTTAATAACAGTCACCACTTTTATAGACTTAGAAATAATAATTCAACTTATAAATTTCTTGTTATTTTTTATATAAATAACAAAATATATAAACAGTCCATGCTAATACTATATGTTTTTCATTATACTAGAAAATTGTAACAATTACTACCAAAAACATAGTTTTGGATTTTAATTATTATACTATATTATAAAAGAAACACACTCCATTCAACATTTATCAGAACAAAAACTCCAGTTCTATAAAATTAACAATAATATAAAAGCAATCAAGTTTAAGCCACTCATAATAAATTATAGTTTTTAGTATCTTCATTTATTTTGTTACTGCATAAATGGTATTAGTTTATAATAAGTTCTTAAATTTTCAGAAATAGAATAAACTTTTAAATTAATACTCCAAATGAATATGCATTAAATAGAATTTCTGTTTTTAAAACGAGTCGTTTGTTTACTATTTTTACGAAAGAAAAAACCTTTCTTGTTTATTAAAAATATTACTTACATTGTTATGTGTGGAAGTACTTTTTGAATAGGAAATTTACTACTGAAACTTCTTTCAATTATATAGATTAAAAGAAAAAATTATTGAAAAAAATCCTGTATTGAATATAAAGAAAATTTTCTTTTTATCTTAATTATATTCGTTGAATAAATTTGTCCTTAATTAGGCTTAAATAAATAATCACATTACATATTTTATACGAATTTTATTTCATTTTGAAAGTAAATTGTGAAATAATTTATTTCACAACCTTTAGAATTTCTCAAATAGGATTTCGTTTTTAAAATCAAAATAATTTTTTTTTATTGTCAGCAAAATACATTCTATGAAAATTTATAAAAAATATAAAAGTTATTTTAATTTAAATGTTTAGAAAAATATGGATGGAAAAAAAAAGAAATGAAATGAATAGAAGCTTATTTATTTTATTAATTAGTGTTATGAATTATTTCATTTTAATATTTAGCAATTAATTATATGTTATTTCATAAACTGATATTAACAGTATTTTCCATCTTTGAATATACATCATCTGTAATTAATATATGTTTAAAAAAAGTATAGTGCGCAAAATAAAAACGTGAACGTTTTAATAATTCTTGATCTAATGATTGGATTTCCATGTACTATGTTTCCATGTAATGGAACAAGGGCCTTAACATAAGTATACTAATTAATTAGCGCAGGAAATATTATAAGGTACAAAATCAGTCACAAGAAGAGGTAATTTCACTAAATAAACGTGTCTTTTTACGATAAACTTAGAATGGAAGTTAGCCACAATTTTGAAAATATGGTCCCAAAAGTTTAAGGCAGAATAGTGCCTGAAAGTTCTTGATGTTAGAACAAAATTTTCGAGCATATACGCGTTACGGTCCTTTTTAACAAATCTGGTTATTCAAATTGTTAAATTAATATTGTTAAATATTGTTAAAAATTAAATTAAATATTGTTAAAAATTAAATTAAATATTGTTAAAAATTGTTAAATTAATATATGTAACATATTAACAATGAATAACCGTAATGCGCATTTGCTGTATTTTCTTCTAACATGACGGCAAATGTTAAACATTTCAAAAATATCATAATAGGATTTTCATTTATGAAAAGATTTCAAAAGACTGTTTTCGGATTTTCATTTTTTTTAATTAATGGGTTTACTTTTGATTAATGGGTTTTAGACTGCCATTTGTTCAAAGCATTCATACGCTATCACTACTACTCTATCAAACTGAACTTATACTGCAACAAAAAGCCGATATGCAATTAAACTATGTCTTAATTTTGGGGGTAAAAATAAAGGTACTAGTTTTAGCGAGTTATATTCTACAGCTCTTAGAAATAAAACTCTCACTTTTAACGATTTAGCAATCCTTGAGCTGTATTTCGTTAATTTTGATAATCATTTCATCGGGAAATAGCATGACTTGTGACGAAGCGCAAACTCTCAAATATATGTGACGAAAATGTTTCTTCAACCTGGAACCTCATCGCACTGCATTGTGGGAGATTGTTAACTAAAATAACGATCAAAAATAGAGAGACGAAACAGGCCGACCAGCTGTATGGTTGTCAAAGAATTGGCATATAATCAGGAAGGCCTTCGCTTCAAACACGTGTGTAATTTATATCTCTGTTCTGTCTTTCTTTTGTTGTTTGAATGACATATATCTACTTATATGGTGATCACGATAAAGGGAATATTAGAAACGTTTAATACATTACGCTCAACAAGGTTTTTTGTGGAAAGGAATAGAATGACAAAAAAATTTTTCTTTAAAATTTTGACCAAATTCGTTTCCTTGAAGAAGTGACGATTCGTCACTTTGAAAAATATTTCATTCGGGGCATATACCAGGAAACGGTTTCGTAAAAAACGGGAAAATTTCTTGAAATTTCGGCATACATTTTCGTACAGTGCAAGAAAAACATACTGTCGTCTAATTGAAGATACTGTCACCAATACTGTTATTATTAATAGCAGTGTTGGTGACTTAGACAAGCTATTCCCATTTTTTTTCCGTTCATGGAAATCTGAATGATTGACCGACTTTCGGTGGAAGTCTGGCACATAAATGAAAAATGAAAAGACAATTGTAAACGTATTAACCAAGAATAACATTTCCAATTTCTTTTTCAAAATATTCATCATGAAGAATAAAATTTTTTCATCGTTGTTATTAAAAGTCTTAAAATAAGGTTTTATGACTGACAGTTATATTTTCAGAGTATTCAGTTTAGTACTATATTTGGTTTTAGTACATTTCGCATCTGAAAATGAATGAAATTTGTTGTCTTACATTTTTAGTGAAATGGAAACGAAAAGAAGCTGATACAAAAGTTGAAAAATACTATAAGAGAATTTTTTTTATTGAGGAATTTATTTTGTTTTGGTTTAAAAGGCGCAGTAGAAATTACGAATGCAGTTTTTATAAAAACGTATCCTTTTTATAACTTATTCTATGTTATCATCAGTTACTACCTATTTGTTTTTTTTAACTGACATTTTACTTAAATAATTTCATAAAAGGCAATAAAAAGTATGTTTATTGGATATAAATAGTTTAAAAAAACTCTCTAAATCCTTTCAATCCATCCACGGAATTTTAGAGTTCTCCAAAACATTTTGGAACCACTGTCGTAGGCCCCTAAAGTGGATGTTTTTAATTTCTGAATATCCGGGGAAAATAATTTTTTTTAGCAATTCCTTAATGAATTACAGAAAGTAAATTAATTTTCTAAATTGAAAATGATGAATATAGATAAAGAATTTTTTGATCGTATTACATACTGTTGAAATTAGGGAACAGTACTTTGTGGTGCATTCAAACTTAGAAAATGTTTAAAAGAAATCTAATTCATAGCGTAGAAGCCGACCGGACACATCAGAAAGGTCCCGGGTTCGAATCCCGGACAAGACAGGGATGTTCTTTCATTCTCTGTGCTGTCTGTCCTCCTTACTGTAAGAGCTATGTTGCCCACCTAATATGGTGTCCCTGAAAGAGTAGCCAATAGATCTGCCCTACTGATATTTGAACTACGAGTCTCAATAGGGTGGGCATTGGAAAAAATGTAGTAAAATATTGTGTTCTTGGTGATTTTGCGAGGTGTGGCTATTGATTTCCAGGCCCAAATTAATAAGTTAGAAAATATTATGTGAATTCCATTTCCATTAAATATGTTATGAATTAATTTTTATCTATCATAATACAATTCCAGACTTATCAGTAAAAGCTTCAGAAAAAAACTTTCAAATTCTTTTTTGGAATGCTCTTAATTATGTTATTCACAACGTTTTCAATATTTTGAAACCTTGTTTTTTTTTTTTTTTTTTTTTTTTTTTTTTACTTTTCTGTTGAGAACTGTTATAGTCTGCTCATATTGCATCGATATTTTAACAAGTTTCTTTTTTATTGTTTTACAGTGCAGAAAAACAATGATACACCCTGAATAACTTTTGATATAATGATCGAATTTTCACATTCTAGAACTTTATAGTAATGACTCGAGGAGGTGACCGTAAATATGCTATTTGATAAGTGCACCCGATATTTTAAGTTGCGAAATCAGACACAAAAACATACTTTCTGTGAATAACATAGTTTCTCTGACCTTCTTTTTTGATGGATTTGGATTTCTGACTCCTTAAATATAAAGGATAACGGCTACCTGGGAAATATGGTCGTTATATAGTTATAGTTGGTTATGAGGTAATATATAGGTTGGTTAGGAGAGCGCTCCAAAATTTGAACCTCTTAATGTTAACTTTACTTTTTGAGTAATTCGCTATATCTCGAAAACTTTTCAAGCAAATTGAAAAGTTTTTGCACACAATTATAAAATTCATTTATCCAAAGATAATTCCATGCAAAATATAGTTTTTACTAAATATATATTATCAGAGTTTAGTAAATATAGTGAAATATTTTAATTTCGATTTCTCAAGAATTTTGTATTCTCAAGATTCAACCGATTTTGCTGAAATTTGTACTTTGTCATGTAAAACTATATTTTTCAAAATGATGCAAAAATTGTATATCTTACAATGACTGGGTGTCGCAGTTGGTTTGTCGTCGGCCTTCTGAGCCAAAGTCTGCGGGTTTGATCCCCGGCCCAGACACCGGATTTTCGGAATGCAGAAAATCCTCAGAGGCCATGTCGTATGATTATACGGCGTGTAAAAGATCACTGGAGAGCTTTATTGGCTCCTGGCATTTTCGGCAAAATTAAATTCCTAGTGCACTTTAGCATCCAAATAGAGTCTTTGTGCCGCCATCTAGTGTGGCAGAAACTAGACGTCCAAATTAACATTGCCAACGGTATCTCACCCATCGTGGTGGTCCTGAAAGAGAGGATACCACTTCTGGAGAACGCACTAGATCTGCTCATCGGCAAGACTGATTGTGCAGCTCATTGGAAAAAAAAACAATTCAGAAATTTTTCGACCATTGTTAAATAAAATAATAAAAAAAAATATTTACTGAAAGTTATTTTTCGCATGGTATCATATTTAGTCAAACGATTTTTAGAATTGCGAGCAAAAATTTGTTAATTCCTTTAAAAAGTTCTTGAGATACAGCAAAATACGCAAACAGTAAAATTAACATTGAGGGGTTCAAACTTTGGAGCGCTCTGCTGGCCAACCTTTTAGAACCATACTTTCCAGATTGCGGTTACCCTCTGTATTTTGGGGGTCAAAAAATCTGAATTCGTCAAAAAAAGTATGTTTATTCAGAGAAAGTACTTTTTTGCGTTTGATTTCGCAACTTAAAATATCATCTGCACTTATTAATTAGCATATTTCAGATTCCGCTTTGAGCCATTAAGATAGAATCTTAGTACGTGAAGAATCGATCATTAGATCAAATGTTTTTCAGGGTAGTCCGTTTTTTTTGTCACACTGTACATTTGCTGATAAATTATTACTTTTTTTATACTATGTTTAACAGGCTTTTATAAAAATTTGTTTAAATCTACCTATATATAGGACCTTTGTGGAATAATAAAACCATAACTGTAGAGGAATAAAACCAGTAGATCTGGCTATAAATTGTTATATGTAATTCCTACGCTTATGGTTTCATTATTACATCAAGATTTACTGTAATACTACTTTTCGTCATAAAAATCTGTTAGACATATTATATAAAGATAATAAATTATCACCTAATGTACAGGGTTATTCATAATTCCCTCCGGGGTTTCGAAGCGTTATCGTAAAAAAAAACGAAGATGAATATGGCAAAAAAGAACATATGAAATTGTTCCGAAAGTATTCAAGTTTCAATTTAAGTAGTTGCCGGTAGAGGGCAGTAACATTTACCACTGAAGCCAGTTGTAGTAAAAATAAGGTTGTAGTAAACAGAGGGAATTATGAATGACCCTGTAGAATAATAAAAAAAAAACGTATTAAAATATTGATGTAGTGCAAGCAGTCTATAACAGTTTACTACGAATAAATTAAAACGTAAAAAATAGTGCTTTACCCTATCTGAAAGCAAAATCATTATTAAATATTTTCACTCATAAAATATTTTTTGAGCACTGCGTTTTTTTTTTGCTTAGAATTTTTTGTAAGAGGCTATCACAGTCTAATTTAATAATGATACCAGGAAGTATAATCATTAGAAGAAAAGTTGAAATAAAGAGATCTTTAGAAAACGTCTTTTCCAATTAATTCGATTCAATGAATAATATTAAAAAAGAACTTTAGTGCTTTTTTATCATTGAATTAAAATAATAATAATAAACTACGCTATGAGGGTATTTAAATCAAATATGAAGTTTGATAAAATTTTAAGCACATCAGAAATTTAATCTTGAATAATAAGTAGAACAACTTTTGGGTAATAACTATTTGATCCTTTTTGAGTATAGAATAAAGTAAAATGAAATAACTCAAGAATAAATTAAAAGAATTTAGTTCGAGGGCTGATAAACATTGTAATGTATGAATGATAATACCATTTATGAAGTTAATAAAACATAAAAGAAATAATGGTGTTATTGTTATTTACGTGTTCAGAATAATTTGATTTCATTTGTTCTGCACTATTCAGAAGAATTATTAAAATATAATTATGAAATTTCAAGAAAGTGGCGAAAAGTTAAATATTTATAAAAATTGTGAAATAATAATTTGAAAGACGTCTTCTTTATCTTTCTTTTAGGCTAATTAATGATGACAAGTCTAAAAGTAAACTAAGATTTCAAATAAGGACTTATGAGTGAAATATTTACACAGAAGAAATGAAACATTAGGACAAAAAAATAAATGTTGAAGTTTTTGCATTTTTAAGTATAGATTTAAAATTTATGCAATGATTTGTCCAAAAGAAAAGTTGGGTATACTTTGTGATCTGTTGACTAAAGTAAAACTCAGCGTTAATGAAACACAAATGAAATTGAGAAAACTTCAATGTACTTTGTGTTTTATTCATGTCACGTGTTTCTTTCAGTGCAATGGTGCCCAACTATGCACTTAAGCGGAGGTACAACAGAATATCTTCATATTGTTTTGATTATATCTTTAAGGAAATGTTTTATGTAATTTATTTAAACAGTTAATGTTTAAATATACCATGTTTTATATACCACATAAAATGTTTTTAGCATACCACTTTTAAAATGTTTAAATATACTATATAAAAAAATTTACAAAAGAATGCTTTACGAAAATATATGTAACAAAAACTTTCAATTGTAATAATAGAGCGTTTTCAAGCTCGTAGAATTACCAAAATATTTTTCAATTATTACAAAACTAACGACGTAATTATTTTTGTAGATTTAAAAAAATTATTGAATATACTTCTCATTGTGATGAATTTTACTATTGAAATTTCTAGCTTGAAAAAATAACACGAAGTGAAAAAAATGGAAATTTATTGACCTGAGTAAAATATTTAAAATTTTTCAAGTTTATGGCTTTGTAAACTCAATTATGAGTCTAAGTTAATACATTTTTTTAGGAAACGTATTATAGTGATGGCTGCTCTCTATCAGTGGCCGCCAATAATCGTAAAGTGGATTTCTACTTAGCTGTATAAAAATACATCTTGATTATGAAAATACTAAAAATAATGATGTTCAGGAAACAATATATGAATCTTTCATATTAAAAATTTATTTTATTAAGTATAATTTTGCATGATAAAGAATGGCCATCTCTTAACAAAAAGGAATCAAATCCAATACTTTCACACCGAAAGATTACCCAGCCAGAATCTTATTTCTGACGGTTAGAAACACAAATTTTGAATGAAAAGTAAATACGATTGTTCCTAACGGATAAAAGTGATGTATGGGTAGGAGATCCAAAATTGGCGATTTATCAAAATATAGCAGCCACAACAAAGCCAACACCGCATTACAATATTGGGTTTAAAAAATACCTTGGCGATCACGAGTCGCCAACAAATTTATGAGAATTATTACAACCATTCAACTGAAACATATTTTCGGTTAGAAATTAGAATAAAAAGTTATAAATAGATTTTTGTTTTCGATTCGAGGCGACAGTGAACAAGTCTGCATAGTAATGAAATAAAAAGTATCCGTTACATTGAGAAGAAATAAATATTTTATGTTCCTTTTAAAAGATTAAGATTATTTCAAATATAATTCTATAAATAAAATAAGCTTAAGTAATGAAATATATTTTAAAAGATAGGAAATAAATAAATATGTAATGCCAATTGTGGCATCACACGTATCTCTCTCAATGGTGTCCAACGAAGTTATGTTCAAGTGGACATAAATATAAGAAATGTTCAAGTGGACATAAAGATAAGAAAATATCTTGCTATATTTTGTTTGATTACCGATTGTTTAGATTATGGTTTTAGAAATTTTTTTTATGTAATACATTAAAACAGTTAATTAGGAAATGGTTAAATGTATCATATAAATACATTTACAAATGAAAAGTTTTCCGAAATATTTTTAAAAAAAATATTCTAGTTCCAATAATGGAACGTTTTTAAGAATGTAAAAATTAATGAAATATTTTTCATTTATTACAATTGTTAGGATATAAATGCAGGAAAATTATTATCGTAGTTTTTAGCATTTTATTATATATACACTGCTGGCTACCGTGAATTCAACACCCTGAAGGAAGAATACAAATAACATGAAATTTACAGCATGCATTAGCGGGGGTGAGATATGCAAATGATTTGAATTTCAGTGCAGACGCACATTACGCGCGTGGCGCCACTTCAAAGCGCTATTTAAGGCTTGGAGATTTCGACGATTTCAAGTTCGGCAATTGTGTTTTTTTTTTCAAAAACCGATCAATTATGCCTCGTAGAAAACAGCGATCATATTTTGATCAAGTATCAGAGTTCGATAGAGGAAGAATAATAGCCTACCGAGATCGTGGATTATCTTTCAGGGAAATCAGTAGTCGTGTTGGAAGAAACCAAACAACTGTAATGTGGATATGTGATCGTTGGATGCAGGAGGGTACGACGGACCGACGTGTTTTGCATCCACCTCAGTGCACCACTTCACGTAATGACAGGCGAATTGTGCGCATGGCAGTGACTGATCGCTCAGTCTTATCACAAACCATATCACAGCACATTCAGTCTGTGAACACAATAATCATAGACGTCTCCACCGCCAATGTTGCGATGAAAGAAGAATGTGAGCAATAGAATGGAATGAAATAGTCTTTATTGACTAGTCACGCTTCTGTCTGTAACACCACGATGGTCGAATTCGAGTCTGGAGACACCGTGGAGAGAGGATGCTGAACAGCTGCGTTATGCACCGCCACACTGTTCCTGCACCGGGAATTATGGTATGGGACTGTATTGGATATCACTCTCGCACTCCTCTAGTACGTATTGCCAGTACTTGAAACAACCAGCGCCACATCTCCGAGGTGCTGGAGCCAGTTGTCCTCCCTTACCTTCAGAGCTTGCACACAGCCATATTTCAACAGGATAATGCGCGACCACACGTGACACGCATTGTCCAAGGGTTTTGTCAGGAACCACACTTCGCAGAAGTCTATAAATTTAATCATTTGATACTTGGACAACATGTTATCTACAAAATAAATTTTGTTGTGATATCTTTTGTCTTTCTTGGTGTTGCAATTTGGGTGGCCAGCAGTGTATTTCTCAACGTGATGAATTTTAATATTGACATTTTCCTGCTTGAAACAATAACACGAAATGATGGCAATTTACTCAACTAAGTAAAATGTTTAGAATAGTTCGTAGCTTTATTACTCAATTATATGTCTAATTTTATCTAGTTAAAATGAATAATTGTTTTAATGCTAAGATTAATTTAAATTTATAAAAATAATAAAATAAATATTTCTTAAAAGAAAGGGTGTATATTTTAAAATAACATCTTTAATGGTTCATTTATGAGTTTCACATGGAATAACATAAATGGTCCTGAAAAACTTTCCAATCGAAAAAAAAAAAAATAATAGAAATTTATGCGAATTTTAATCATAAATATTTCACATAAATTTGATACTGAATAATATTTTAATATTTATAATTCAGTTCTGAAATAGTTTTTTTTTATACACTTAACGAGTGATATAATCGAGTCTCGAAGAAACACTGCTAATAGCTTCTAAATTAGAACATTGAATTATTTTTATAAATAGAAGATTAAATTCTATGAGAAAATTTCTACTACAACATTTTATTTTTTAAAACTAAGTAATAGAAAACATAAAAGCAAGCTCTCGCATACGTCTTAAAAATGCTGTTTAATTTCCTATTTCTTAAAAATGCTAAACGCTGTTTGAAATTTGCACAACATTGGAAAGAAAAATTAAATAATTATAGAATAGAATTGGAAAGAAATATTGAATAGTTATAGTTGGATCAAATATTTTAAGGATAAGTTGAAAAATATTTCAATAACACAATTTTACATATTGTATATACAGAAGAACAATTTTTCATCCTACAAAGACTACTTAAAATAGAGCTTATCATGTATTAAAAAAGAATTATTAAGAACCCAAAAAGTAGAAGAATTATTGGAAGTTGAATTATACTTGGTTTTATTATTAAGTAGAACCAAAAAAAATATATATATATTTCTGCTATAATAATTTTTTATCGTACTACATTATTTCAAAATATTGTTCTATTCATTATTAAAATTTAGATTTCGTGTCAATAATTGCTTCGATATTGAAGTCAGTTCTGATAATTGCTTTAAGGATAATTTATACTTATTAGTTGGAATGTTAAAGAGTTTAAATGATTTAAAGCTATTAAATTCATTTTATCATTCGTATTAATGTTATAAGATGCCCAGTGGCTGAGTGGTAGCGCTTCGCGCTCCCGTGCCACAGGTCCTGGGTTCGATCCTCGGGCCAGACAAAGCTGACTCAGCTTTTCATCCCTTCAGTGGGTCGATAAATGAGTACCGAGCATGCTTGGGAACTAAACACTGGGGGTTCCGCGTTCGCCTGACCATCTGACCGGAACATCTGCTCCTGCACCCCAGAGCCCAAGGTCAAGAAAACTGAGATGGGCACAGTAGGCCTTGGCCTTCTATGGGCTGTCGCGCCACTGAGTTTAGTTTAAAATTAATGCTATAAAAAGTACGAATAATTACGCAATCTCATTCACCGATTGCAAAGTTATTGAATTATTATCTGTCTAAAAGTAGTGTTTGAGACAGGTCTGGTTTTTCTATTTATTGGGACTGTTGATAAGGTTTACATAAAGTAAATAATCATATGAAAGTCATAATCCTAGAGTCCAAATTCTAGATGCGATGAACATCTTGAGAAATCTTAGGACTCTAGGACTACTAAAACGTTCATTCTTTGCCAAACCAAGATGGCACCCGAATGAGTCAGTGCTCAAAACTTAAGTAGCTGGACAGTTATAAAGAGGTCTGAAAACATTAAAAATAACTAAAGGAAAAGCGAATTCAAAAGATGGGATTCCCGTGAATCAAATCCGGAAAAAGACCTGGCCCATTCTGAGACGTCGCGTCTATGACAAACCTTAATACATTATATATAAACCATAAAACATTGATATAAATTGAAAACTTTCTTCACACTTCTTTCCAGTTTTGTGTATCTAAATCCAATCAATTTTGAAATATAGTGTTATGGATAAAAAAAAAAAACATTGTCTATTCCTGATGAATCAGTATTTCAAAACTCAGCTTTTTTGTAAAAGTTGTCTAGAATGAACTCTGACCCGGATAGCCTGGTTGGCAGGAATCTGGATTCACGTTTATGTGAACGAGAGTTCGAATGCAACCGGTTGAAGACTCCTCGTGTAGTAAATGGTGACTGGAGCGTGTTAAATCTGTCGGGTCACTATGTCCCCCATGCTCCCATAACAAATAAATACCTCTGGGGGTACTGAATTGGAGATGGATCATTCTCTGTTTCATGTCAAAATTACGATCTGTGGATGAATGAATGGACTTATTAATGGGTCTGCTCTATAAACAAGTGTGACATATGGGTGTGGCGGAAGTCAAATTCTTTTCCATAGATGGCGCCACTTTCCCACAGTTGCCTTTATGGCCGACGACAACAACAACCCGAAAATCTGAACTGAAACAAAATGATGTTAAAATATGTGGCATTTTGTAGTTTTAAACACATAAATGTAGTTATTACTTTTCATACTAAATGCAGCTATATATAGATATTACAAGTATGAAGTGTTAAGTAAAAATTGGGAAGATAAAAATGATTGTGCGATTAATCCAATAAAGGAATCTAGATGTCTTTATTGAGTCCGAAGTTTTTATGAATGTATCAGTATTTTGTTTTTATACAATATGACATTAAAAAAGGCAGTAAAATTTTAAAGCACAATTCTTAAGTTAGATTAAAAATTCAAGTCTAACACAGACTACAAAAAATATACTAAAACATAATATGTTGCATGAACCGAGAAAAAAGTAAGGTCAAACTACCAGAAAATAGGGAATTTCCCCGTGTTTCTGACTATGGAAACGTAAAAAAGCTCAGTAATTTTTACAAAAGCACTTTGGTTATGATTTTGGGAAAATAATTATAAAATATGATTTTATAATATATTATAAAATTTGGTTAATGTGATAAAATTTATTAATTTTATGATGATATCTTAGAGCATGATATGAAAATAGTTTATTCGGTCAAATTTGCTTTTCAATTTTGTGTTTTTACTAAATTTGTCGTATTAAGGACTATAATTTTAAAAACCAGAATTTCCAGTAAATAAAATACAAATGAATGGAAAAATTACCAAATGAATGCTTTAAATACCGTATACATTGGGTTTTATTAACCAGAATTATGTTCTTTTTTTCTAAAAATGTCATTACCATATAGTACGGTAATTTCCCCGGGAATTTTTTCTCCGTGCACTGTTTTCATTTCTGCAAAAATTTAAAAATGATAGTCAATTAATATATAAGGAAATATTCTATTAACTATACAGGCAATAATTATTAATTACTTAAAAAATAAGACACATCTATTTATTGTATGATAAATTAAAAGGTAATCGCAAGAAAAATCAATATTAGTTTTGACACGCCACAAATGACTATAAAAGAAATGCTTTCATAAAAAAACGATAATTGATTTCTTACAAAATTTACGGCAAAACCTAAATTTGAAAAATTCGTTAACTATAGATGATCACAAGATAAAATCACTTATAGTTGAAAGCAGTAAATAAATAGAAGATAATAAAGCTCTAAGAAGTAATAAAATATTAGAAAATAAAATAATCGAAACTTTACTTTACGTGCTTATTAGAAATTCTTATTGGGTTTAAATAAAAAAAAGTTTTGAATAAAATGATATCAAGTTATTATTTGTTATCTATAGGAATATATAATAAGGATTAAGCGTGTTATTATTATTAATTATGAGATTACTGACAACCGGTATCTTTATTTTACAACCAGAATCGAGAGATAAAAATTTGACAATCTAAAGGTGTACCATTATTCTAAAATAATGAATGATTTATCTAAATTTATTATAATTATGAATGTCGTTATCTTAAATAATAATGTGACTTATAAGAGATAAAAAGTTTTGTTGAATTTTTTTATACCGAAATGTTACATCATCAAAAATAATAAATTGTTGTATTTAATATTTTAGAAACATTATATGTTATCAAAAAATATCGGTTTGGAAATTTATATTATAGTATATGATTTTATGTGTGCATATTTTTACAAAATTTAGTGAAGTTACGGTTAATATTTAAAGAATGATAAAAGTTGTGGTACATATTTTTTTTAAAATTCTTATTATCCCTAATTTTTTTTTTATTAAAATATAAATATATTTTCATCCCAGACTCATGTATGCTTATAAGTAATTCAACTATTCTACAGGAAGAATTTGATATCGAATTTAGGTTTAATATTTATCATATATAGTTATTCAGTATGCAAATTTGTAAGTCCGTCACAAAGTAAAAACGAAGTCTGGTAACAGCAAAGGTGTGTTTCGATTTTAAAAAGTAATCCACGTAAGAAATGAATATTTAATGCAGTAAGATTCTGTAATATAATATGTTCATGTATCTAATCTATAAATTTAAAACCCCAAAGTCAGATTGCATATTTTTAAAGTAATTTACAAACATGATTTTTTTGGAACACTTTTTTAATATTAAATTGAGTGTTCAGGCCTTTTAATTTGAAAATAAAAACAAATAATTGAGTATAAAAAATTTTTTTTCGCTATGAAATTTGCTTCTTAAAATAAAAAAAACAACTTAATAATAAAAATAATTTTTTTGTAATCTTTGTTTATTGATTGATAAATTTAAAAAAAAAAAATATGAGTGAAAGTGAAAATCGTGAAAAAGCATGCATGTCTCTACGACAAGCTGAAAACAACTACGACAGAAACGACGAACTGTTTTACAGCAAAAAGATTTAGACGCTTAATTATTACACGAATTGTTCTAAGTGACATGCTTTGACACCATTGCATAGTCGTGAAAAAGCATGCATAACTCTATGACAAGCTGAAAACAACTACGACAGAAACGACGAACTGTTTTACAGCAAAAAATTTAGCCGCTTAATTATTACACGAATTGTTCTAAGTGACATGCTTTGATACCATTGCATAGTCAACAATGACGTAAAAATGACACCGGGGCGTGCCAGAAAGACGAGGTCTGCTTTTGGTGACCACCGAAGTGACGACAATTTTTATTTTTTGGCACTTGATGATTTGATATACGTGTCATTCGCCAGAATGAAAACACTCCACGCAAACATACAAAAAAAAATAAATAAATAAATAAAAAATCAACCATAAAATTTCATAAGGTAAACAATATAAATATTAAAAGTAAAGGAAAAAAGTTTCTAGTTGTAGTCTAGTAGCGCAGAAAGAACTAAATACGCTATGTTACTATAGAGCTCTCCAGAAGGAAAATAATAAATATTACTTAATTTAAAATTTCTTTCTACTTATTTAAATTTAGCTGGCGAGAGAAAATTCTATATTTTTTTTTGGCATTATATTTGCTTAGTAATGAAAAAATATAAGTTAATTCTTTTTAAAAGATATTAAAAAAAAATCCTGATAAGAATAGATTTTTATATATTGAAGAAAACTGAAAGATGGTGTATATTGAAATGTTATAGATTAGATGTGTTAAGTATGTTGCACTGAGAAAAAAAAAGTATGCTAGAACTACCAGAACATTGTGAAATTTACCTTGTTTCTGACTGTATGGGAATACCAAAATGACTTATAGTCTTTACTAAAGCGATTTGGTCATGAATTGTTTTGCAATTTTAACCATGAAATGTTTTATAACATTGCTGTTTGGTAGTAAAAGTAGTAAAATTTTGTAATTTTAATCGAAAGTTGGCAATTTTTTGACAACGATTGTAATTTAGTTTGGTATCCTTTATTTAGTTTAGTTGTTTTCGTCGGATAATTTTTTTTTTCCAATGTAAGCTATAAGTTAAAATCTGTCAACCATTGAAACTATAATTTAACTAAAATTATGTGTATTTGTAGATAATTATGTGTATGAATAATTATGTGAGGAAAGTATACAAATGCCTAAACAATTCTAAGCTACATTAGTTCTTTCTAGCCGAAATATACAGAAAGTACAAGACACACACACAATCCATTCACCTTTGTATTGTCCTTCTCTAATTTGAACTATCTGTTCTTAAAATCGAAAAAAAAACTATATGTATGAGTTACAATAAATAAATAAAAATGCTTGGCAAAGTAATGTTTTTTTAAAGAATTATTTTAAACAGCAGTATTGTTTTTTTGCTATTTAACATGGAGGGAGCGGGTACGAAACAAAGCGTGGCCATAGATGTTTAAACAGTAAACAAATAAATAAATAAATTTTTAAATAAATAATATTAAATAAATAAATAAATTTTTAAATTAATATTAAATAAATAAATAAATTTTTAAATAAATAATATTAAATAAATAAATAAATTTTTAAATAAATAATATTAAATAAATAAATAAATTTTTAAATAAATATTAAATAAATAAATAAATTTTTAAATAAATAATATTAAATAAATAAATAAATTTTTAAATAAATATTAAATAAATAAATAAATTTTTAAATAAATAATATTAAATAAATAAATAAATTTTTAAATAAATAATATTAAATAAATAAATAAATTTTTAAATAAATAATATTAAATATATAAATAAATTTTTAAATAAATAATATTAAATAAATAAATAAATTTTTAAATAAATAATATTAAATAAATAAATAAATTTTTAAATAAATAATATTAAATAAATAAATAAATTTTTAAATAAATATTAAATAAATAAACAAATTTTTAAACAAATAATATTAAATAAATAAATAAATTTTTAAATAAATAATATTAAATAAATAAATAAATTTTTAAATAAATGATATTAAATAAATTTTTAAATAAATAATATTAAATAAATAAATAAATAAAAATTTTGTTACACATAGGTTTTGCTTAATGCAAAGAATGGCTTGTCTGTTTCCAAATAGAAGAACAGATAACACAAATAAGAGAAAAACAGCACCAAGATATTGAACCTTTTTTATCAAAGCGTTTGGCGGAAAGACAGCACGCTGTGTCGCTGGAGACCCCTATAATATATTGTTGTTTTGCTTGCAATTCGCCGTGTAATATTGCTGTTCAACTAATCGTCTCTGAAGTTTAGTGGGTTCGAATCCTGTTATAACATTGGGTATATCTTGCTGTCTATCAAAAAATTGTGCTATATGCTTTTAAAACTGAAAAGAGTTTTTAAGCCGTATTTATATATAGAAAAAAAAACCGTCATGTGTATGTTAACAAATAAATCGCACAAGCCCTATTAAGAGATGGATAAAACAGATACGATAGTTAGTTATAATCCGAGTTTAGTATCTTTAGAAACAATTCAGTTAATTTTCAAGTCCCTTTATCACTTGTCATAATTTAAAATACATTAGAAAAAATTAACAATCATCTAATATCTGTTAACTACATGAATAAACTTTCATTTTAAATAAACTGCAGAAGCTTAAACATATTATTACTATTCTATTTGGTAAGGTGCATAGACATCAAAAGGTTAAAAAACACCAAATAAATGGTAAAATTAGAGACATTTCTGGGAAATATTTTGATAATTTTATCATGATATTTTAAAGTTGGGCATAAAAACCATTTATTTGCTTAAATTAACTTTTTAGCTTTGTATTTATTACTAAATGTTTGGTAATAAGCACTATAAATCTAAAAATCAGAACTTAAACCGTTATATAACATGAACTATAAAATAACCAAATTGATTGTTAAAATTATCGTTTATTGGCTTAATTCCCAGAATTATGGTTTCTGTTACCAGAAATGTTTAGACCAAACAAGTATTGTAATTTTGCCAGAATTTCTCTCTTACTGACTCATTAAATATCTGAAATATTAAATTCCATATAATCAAAAATTGTTATAAGTAAGAATTAAGGTGTTTAATCTTAATTTACTACATCGTTTTACGTAAATTTTAATTGTGCAGAATATTATTTGCTTAAAAATCAGCTTTTAACTTACAATACATCTTAAATTATATTAGTCTATAACTGTATTTTATTGCGTTAATAAAGAAAGATGAAATGATCCAAAGCACATTCCACAAATATTGCGAAAGGTCTGCAGCAATATAGGATCATAAAGTAAACATAGCCCGATATTGATTTGTCAAACGAATGATGATTAATATCTGGAAGAGATTCTTAAGTATTTAGAACTCTCAACCTTAATCAGAAAAATGTCATACTTTCCATAGTTTATTTCAATAAGCAGTAATAAAAACCCATAGTTTCCTAACAGCATTATTCAGAATTTAGTATTATAACCTTTAAAAACTTTTCATGTAAGTTAAATCCAATTAAATGATTAATTGATGTTTTTAAAATTATAGAAAATGTTTTAATATAATCGTAAATAAAGTATAAAAGCAAAAATTTTATATAATAACTATAATATTGAGTAAAACTTTAAGCCAATATGAACTTTTTTTTAAACAAAAATATTAATTTGTGTTTGAACATAAGTTAAAATTTTTTTAGAACTAAGAACTAAATTGCTCAGCTAAGAATTACGCTTTTACAAAATTTTCTTTTGATTTACACATAATTTAATTAAATTTCTGATAATTAAAAAGCAATTAAATCAAGTTAATTATCACTTCTAAACTTTGAAAAGAAAATTATTATTATAAATGACAATTTATATAGATATATCTTTAAAACCTCAATTTATGCAACACAATTTTACTTTATCATAAAGTCTATCATAATTAACTTTTAATATTATTTAAACTACTATATTTAACATGCCAATAGTTTAAAAAAAAAACTAAGAAAACTTGGTGACTTTTTATTTAACAATTTCAGCATTGTATATAGTAGCTTTTATATTTTTTAAATATAAATAATTCATCATTTGTCAGATAAAAACTTTGCTAACATTCTTATTATTTAATTCGTATAAATGATGCTTTAAAAAACTCATGAAATTATAGTTGCTCATGAATACGTGCGTACGTATTCACATGTCAGCGTAATAATGCACATGTCAGCGCTGATTATAAACGTAATTACTAAATTACTTTTATTGCGCGCGTTTACAATGCCTCGAATTAAATTTAAATTTCTTGTTTTTATCATACGTTTTAAATATTAAGTATTGATATTAATTGAGCAATTAATATCGTTTAACAATTTACGTTAACAATTTACGGAATGTCAGCATAAATTAAAGAATCTCACTAGTCTTGTCCAAACTCAATATCGAACGTCGAATTCTAGACCATGATTATAAAGTTATTAGGTTCGTTACTATATTGTAAATTTCTCTGTTCCTGCATTGAGTATTTAATTGTGATTGAGAGCCATTGTTGGTTGGAAACTAAAATTATAAAGATATAAGTAAACTCTTAAAATAGATTTTCGAAAGAATTCATAATTTTTTTTTATTGAGTCCTTTTTTTTTAAAGTTGTGTTTACTAAACTTCAAGATCTAAAATAATGAAAATTATTTTTGCCCCTTAAATAATGGATAGAAGACTAATTTAAAAGGACGTATTGGATTTTTTGGATTATATCCACATAATGTTTAGCTAGCAGTTTTGCTGGCATGCACATATCTGCTGAAAGTATTTATATATTTATATTTTTTGAAATATAATTTGTTAAAAAAAAGATAGATTTTTAAAAGATAGAAAAGATTAAAATAGTGTAGCCGATAAAACTTCAAATTCCTCGCAAGAGCGAAGGCACCAAGTGCTTTTGCTTTTTCTGAACTGCTGGCACCTCTTTTTAGTATTTCTGAAATTATTAAAACTTTAAATGTGAGGTAGAAAATTTGAAAATTTGTAAAATTCTACTGTATAAAATTTAGAAAAATGTTATGAATACTTTTTTTTAATGCAGATTTCATATAGAGATTTTATTTTCTGAGCAGCTCTATTCTGGAATCAATTTTAATATTCTATGCGCCAACTATTTTCATTGGCAGTGAAATCGCATATTTCACTACACTGAGAAAAAAAGGATAGACAAAACTACCATAATATGGTAAAATTTACCTTGCTTCTGACTATTGCTTCACCAAAAAGCATGATAATTTTAACCAAAGCTCTTCCGTAAAGACTTTTGGAGAGTTGAGATTAAAGTAATTAATTTTCTTTTAATCCTCTTTTTTTGTATAAGAAAAAGTGAGTTTTTAATACATGTTTTGTTAGTTATTTTTAGTCACCCTAAAAACGCTCCTACCACGATTAATTTTTTGCATATAGATGGTTTTAGCAAAATATAAAGATATAAGTTTTTTTTAAAATATATTTTATTAAATGTCTGAAAGTATGAGTTTCTAAATTATTTTTTAACAATAAAAATACATTAAAACCTTGAGGTTTATTTCGTTTTTAGTTGAAGAGAAAAACTGCATTTATTTTTTATTCAGCCTGAAATCTTAACTCTAGAAAAACTAGTTTAAGAAAGAAAAAGAAATTTAGCATTTGCCTGCGTTACATAAGCAAAATTCGAATGCTCATAAGCAAACATTCGAATGTTAAATAGCAAAAAATTCATATAAATTATAGAAAAGCTGCTATTTTAAAGATTCAATGGGTGTTCAGTTCCTTTAATAGTTTTTTCATCTCAAGTATAACATTTAAATTTAAATATACAACATTTAAATTTTTAATATATAAATTTTCAATTCATTCGTGAATCGTAAGTTACAACATCTGTTCAGTACTTTGCTTGATTCGAGTAAAAGTCTAGGGCAATTACGTTCAGTCTCTGAAAATCATACCGTTCTGCGTATTTCCATTCAAGATTCTTCCTCCGTTGTTTTTTATTATTTTTTTTTATTATTAAACGACTTAAAACTCCTCATGCACCACAAAGTATAACATGAGGCTTACAGTTGTAAGTAGAAAACAAAAGAAGAAAAATTTACAAATTTAAATTAAAAACAAAATTCCGCAAGGCAGCAAGACTTTCAATACTTTTGACCAGTTCTGATAAGACAGGAGGCCAACAAATAGAAAGACGCCTCAAATCAGTCTTTAATTTCATTCGGGCACTCGCATACAAATCGCAATGAAGAAGAATATGTTCAGCATCTTCATCAGCATCGCCACAAGCACAAATTCCACAGTATCCCACGTTTTAATTTTCTATTTTGTATATTCTTTACTTAAGTGTAAAGGTATTTTTTTGGTGAATACTGTTTTGTGTAACAAAGATTAATGGCATATTAAAATATGTTTGGATAAATAAGTGAGAATAAATGAGTAAATAATGAGTAAAATATGTCTGGATAAATAAGTGAGAATAAATGAGTAAATAATGAGTAAAATATGTTTGGATAAATAAGTGAGAATAAATGAGTAAATAGTGAGTAAAATATGTTTGGATAAATAAGTGAGAATAAATGAGTAAATAATGAGTGAAATATGTTTGGATAAATAAGTGAGAATAAATGAGTAAATAATGAGTGAAATATGTTTGGATAAATAAGTGAGAATAAATGAGTAAATAATGAGTAGAATATGTTTGGATAAATAAGTGAGAATAAATGAGTAAATAATGAGTAAAATATGTCTGGATAAATAAGTGAGAATAAATGAGTAAATAATGAGTAAAATATGTCTGGATAAATAAGTGAGAATAAATGAGTAAATAATGAGTGAATGAAATGACTGAATAAATAAATCAGTGGATTATTATATGCGTGAGTGAATACGTGGGAGAAATAAATAATGAAAGGAATAAGTATTTGCAAATAAAAAAATAATACATGAGAATAAAAGAAGTAAATTAATGAATAACGTCTCAAAGAATGAGTAAAATAACACACTTGTAAACGAGGGAATCAGTTTGCAAATAAATAAAAAGTTTATAAAAAAACGTTTATAAAAAAAAAAAACGTTTATAAAACTAGGCTTGTGGTACAACAGTCAACGACCACAGATTTTACAAATAGAGAATTAATAATTGAAAAATAATTGGATGTTAAAAATGGGTTACTAAACGAGATTAATTCTATTTATTGAAACGTGTTACGATTTGAATAAAGTAAAATTAAACCATTACCATTAAAGTTACAAACCAAAAGTAAAATTCTCATGCATTAAAGGATTATATATTGTTATATAATAAAAAAGTAACATATAATTCCCTTAGACAGGATTTTCAAGTATTCAGAAATGAATAATTAAGTTATTATAAATGAAGATTATTATAAATGAAGATTATTCTAATTGTGAGTAGAGTTTTTTAAATTTACAGATGAAAGATTTTAGTTAAGTAATACAGAAGAATTGAAATAAAATTTAAAGAAGAATTAAAAGGTGACACTAGTTAAGAAGAAGTTAAATAATCTCATTTAGGAATGCGGACAGAATATTTAATTTTGATATTAATTTAACGAATTTTTTAGCGTTCTTTTTAAATTAGAGAGATCTTTTTTCTTTGAAAAATGTATAAAATTTGTAAAAGTCTGACATTAGTTTGCTAAGGAATAAAAACTTTGAAAAATTGTTTAAGAAAAGTTGATCTTATTTTAGAAAAATTTGCTATGTAAAATTAAATTTTTTAAAAATGAAAAAGATGATATATAATTTTGAATTGCTATGCATAATATTTAAATTAGATTTGACGGATTGATTGTATATTTTCAAGATGTTAACCAATTATAATAAAAATCTTTAAAATTAATTTTAAGGATTTTTAATCTTTAATTAATCTTAATTAATTTTAAATCTTTAAAAATGAAAAAGATGATAATTTTGAATTGCTATGCATAATATTTAAATTAGATTTGACAGATTGATTATATATTTTCAAGATGTTAACCAATTATATTAAAATGTTAAAGGTGTTATTACAAAAATAGGTACTTATCTACATAAAAATAATTTTGTTTCTAAAAATTAATCTAATTAAATAATTTATTAAAAATGTGTTTTAAGGTAGGTGAAAAATGTTACTGTTAATATCATTGATAGTTTTATACAGCAAAAAAATTAACATATCTTTGATGAATTCTCTGAAGTCTTTGTATAGTATGAGTTTAACTGATAGGCGCTTGGTGGAATATATTTATTTACGTTAAATTTATTAAGATGCATGCATTATTATCATACTCTAAATTCTAAGATTGGATGGAATTTGGTTTCAAATGAAAAAAAAAAAAAATGCAGTATCATATGATGCAAGATTCATATGGGGAGAAAAGAATCTGGTAAACCTACCGGACTATATGTTAATGACATTCCTGGTATAAAAAACCGTACTTCTGGTTACTAAATCCAAATATGTGGTTTTTAAACCATTCATTTGCTATTTTTTTCATTCTCATGGGAATGGTTTAGCGGAAATTTTTGTTTTCAAACTAATAGTCTATATTACCATACCCTTATTAAAAACCCGAAACAGAAAAGCAAATGTAACCGAATAAATAGTTTTTATACCATACCCTAAGATATAGTGAAATTACCAAATTTCATCACATTTACCATATTTTATAACATATTATAAAAACATATTTTATTGTCTATGTCATCATATCATATTTTATTGTTAATTTTATCATTAGAGGTTCGGTAATAAATTACCTAGTTTTTTGGTGTTCCCATAGAGCCAAGAAAAACAGTAAATTTTACCATATTCTGCAAGTTTTGATCACAGTTTCTCTCAGGGTAAGATTGAATGCCATATTTTCTAAAAATACCCATACAATTACTAGATGCTTGTAAAACTTTGATTTTTTTTTCATAAAAAAAAAAGAAAAAAATGCTGTAAAAAACAGAAAAATTGAAATTATTGGTGCGACTACCACCAACTATCATAAGAAATATGTCTTAAATTAAATTGAATATGCCGTGTAGTTTTTCAAAGTCCTTAAACAAACGTTTGCTTTATTTACTGAGAAATTTTTGTTGGTAGGCTTCTTTATAAGAGAATGTTATCATTATTGTTTAACAGCATTTGATGCACAGTGCGCAAAAAAAAATAAACGGACTACCCTTTATAGCTTTCAATTTAATGATCGGATATTCATGTTCTAGAACTTAATGGTTTGAGGGGGTGACCTCTAATATGTTAATTAATAAGTGCAGACGATATTTAAAGTTACAAAATCAGACACAAAAACGTAATTTCTTTGAGAAACATACCTTCTTTTCCACGGAATCAGATTTTTTTTATTTTATTTTATAACCGTCGTTGAACAGCCGACCCAATTTCATGGGTTTACGACTACTAATGTTCAACTCCGTAGCCTTGTAATTTTGAACCAATCCAGAAGACAATGAAACTCCTGGATCAGTACCCCCAGAGGTATTGATTTGTTATGGGAACATGGAGGACTTTGAGACTCGACAGATGTAACGTGCATCAGTCACCATTTACTACACGGGGAGTCTTCGGCCGGCGAGGATCGAACCCACGACCTCTTGGACATGGGCCCAGCGCCCTACCGACCAGGCTATCCCGGCTCACGGAATCAGATTTCTGACGACCCCCAAAATAAAGGTAGTCGTAATTTGGGATGTATGGTATCAACAGCTTGGTGAGGAGGGCCCTCCGAAGTTTGGACGCCTTAGTGTTAATTTTACTGTTTGCGCATTTAGCTATATCTCGTGAACTTGAGCGAATTCAAAAAATTTTTGGACACAGTTATAAAATTTGTTTATCCAAAGATAAATTCATGCAAAAAGCTAATTTTAATAAATATTTCTTATTTTTTATTATTTTGGGAAATAATAGTCGAAAAAATTTTTTTAATTGCAAGGTATACAATTTTTTACATTATTATAAAGACTATAATTTTACATAGCAAAATACAAAAATTTAAGGAAATTTGTTGAATAGTTCCTGGGAAATTGAATTTAAAAAAACTTAGATTCTCAAAATTTGTTTTCTCAAGAATTATTCAACTGATTTCTCTCAGATTTTGCAATTTGCCATGCAAAATTAAATACTGTAAAATGATGTAAAAAATTGTATAGCTTACAATTAAAACTCTTGTCGACTATTATTTCCCGAAATAATAAATATTTATTAAAATAATTTTCTTTTGGCATGGATCTTTGGGAAATACATTTTATAATTGTGTGCAAAAAATTTTCAATTCGCTTAAAAAGTTCTCGAGATATTACGAATTACGAAAAAAATGAAATTAGCATTAAGTGGTCTAAACTTTGAATCTGTCTCCTAACCAAATTATGGGGACCTTATTTCCCAGATTGCTGCTAAACCCTATATTTTGGTGGTCAAATATAGAAATCCATTAAAAAAAGGTATGTTTATTCAGAGAAAATACGTTTTTGTATTTGATTTCGTAATTTAAAATATCGTCTGTACCTACTTATTAATTAGCATTTATTAATATGAGGACATCCCCTGGAGCCATTAGGATCGAGTCTTAGAATGTGAAGATCCGGTCATTAGATCAAAAGTTATTTAAAGTACTCTGTTTTTTTTTATCGCGCTGTACTATATATTTTTTTTAAAAAATAGAATACTATTCTTTTATGAACAGAAACAGTATTATCTGATATTTTCTGTACTCTTAAATGCGTACTCTTATATTTTATACTCATATACGCACATATGATGACATGTGCTATTTTGATATTTTACGGGCATTAAAAATAATTAGTAATGTTCTTTTTAATGTTCATTTTCAAGATTTAGACTAAATGACGAGTAAAGAAAAAAACAAATTGTTCTTTTTAAAACAATTGTTCTTCAACAAAAATACTTATTGTGTCTAGGGAAAGTTTTATCAATGATCTAAATTAATGTCACAATATACTTATATAAATGAATAGCATATTTTGCTGCTCCATTACGAGTTAAAAAATAATTATCATAATAACGAGTTTAAAAAATAATTATCTTCAAATATCTTTTATGCTTAAAACTAATTTATGCAACTAAAAACAACTTAGACATATTTTAGTAAATTCATGGACATAAATTTTTAACATAAAACCTTATTAATAAATAACTTAGAAAAGTCTTTTAAAATATTAAATTTATATTGTTTTTAGGTTTCGAAAATTTGTTTTCCGAATATTTTTTTAACATACGAGCAATTATTGTTAACTTTTTCAGTTTTCAAATTATGTTGGCAGACGAGTTTGTTTTCATTTAAATAAAGAATATTTATCAGTTTACTTAAATATTTATTGAGTTCAAAATTTTTGCAAGCTTCAAGCAAGCCTACGCATTTTAAAGTATATTGGGCGCTTTCGATAAAATTGCGTGCTTAAAAATAAAGCAAGTCGTTAAAATATTCATTAAACTTAGACAGTTAACAAGCTAAATTTAACAGTCACTACGCTTGCTATAAAGAGTTCATTATCGACAGTTACTTGAAGACAACTGCAATATTCATAAACTTTCAGTGGTTTACTTCTCATTAGTTGCTTTAAGCGCGGTTATGGTTGATATGCATGCATTAAGTATTTATCATCTTTTGATTATGATTACGGATAAAATATCATTTATTCTAAATTTAACAAACTTGATATAAGGCTATTAAACTTTCTTCTAACAATAAAAGGAAAAATTTTTACGGATATTTATTTAAAAACATTCCTTGAATTTTTACAATTTTATTCAATTAAACGCTCTTTTGCTGTAAAACAATTACCAAATGTGTTTTCCGTATGCACTGCAAAAATTCTGGTTCAAATTACGATAAAATTAGTTTTTACGGAACATGTTACGGAACAAAAATCTGATCTACCGTAATTTTTACAGTAATAATTGCTTTAAGATCAGCGAATGACTCTAAACTAATATTACAAAAAAAATTATACTATAATATTTTACAAAAAAAAAAAAAAAAAAAAAATGGATTTCACGTTAAAATGGAATTTACTGATGATGCACCCAAAGTACTGATACTTTATAAGTAACTTAATTTAGAATGAATTTTTCACTGTGCTTAATTGCATTCAAAAGTTATACTTAAAAGAGAGAAAGCAATATTTTTTTTTTGCATAAGCTTCTGAAAAATAAAATAAATGTAAATTTATTTTTAGTTGAATATGTTTTTTTTTAAAAATCGAAATACTAGATAAGTATCCGTACATAGTACCGAGCATATAAAAATAAACAGTGAATAAACAGATGTTTATCAACGCAACAAAATCATGCACAATGTGAAAGACATTACGCACACAGTTAATGAAGCTAAACTAACTCCTTAATTTACACTCTGTAACAAAAAAACCGACGCACCAAGAAGCAATCATCCGATTGCTTTGCCGAGCCAGATTACAGAGGTGCATGGCTCGATCAGGCTGGAATGATGCCGACTGGGGACGCATATTCTTTAGCGACGAATCCCGCTTCCAACCGTGTCCTGACGATCATCGAACACATGTTTGGAGACGCACAGGGCAGAGGGGGGATCCTGCCTTCACTATTGCACGCCACACCAGCCCTCAACAAGGCATTATGGTCTGGGGTGCCATTTCCTTTGACATCCAGACTCCTTTGGTCGTCATTAGAGGCACACTTACTGCACAGCGGTACGTCGACGACATCCTAAGACCTGTTTTGCTACCGTTCCTTTCGCAGTGCCCTGGGCTGGTTTTTCAGCAGGCAATGCCAGACCACATACGGCACGTGTTGCTATGAATTGTCTGCAAGCTTCTCAAACCCTTCCTTGGCCTGCCAGATCACCATATCTCTCTCCCATCGAGCATGTCTGGGATATGATGGGAAGACGATTGCATCTGGCACGGAATGTTGATGACCTCGTTCGACAATTGGATCGAATTTTGCAGGAAATACCGCAGGAGACCATCCGGGAGCTTTATCGGTCTATGCCACGCCGTGTGGCAGCTTGTATCCAGGCTAGAGGCGGGTCAACACCTTATTCAACTTGTTACTGTAACTCTGCAATAAATTATTTAATTGTTCTGAAATTTTAATCATTTACTATTCTGTATTTTGTCTTCCTATCCACCAATTTCTGTTTCAATCGGACATTTCCTTCTTGGTGCGTCGATTTTTTTGTTATATAGTGTATTTATTATATTTTGTTATACCTACTGGTATCTTTACGTTCTTATATTAAGCAAACTACTCTTCAAGAAGTTCATCCCATAAAAATAAATATTAACTTCATTCAGTATATTTTAAAATGAGTGTATTACTTGAGGCCAAATAGTAGTTCGCAAAATTTACCACAATCACGTCAGTACCAATCTTTTTCTGGGGGTTGTTATACCCAAAAAATTTAAAATGTTAGTTTTCAATTTTCAGGGTGTCTGTTACCTTATTATTATTAAATATCTATATTAATATATTTGGTACTTATTTCAACGTAGAACCTGTTATATAAAAAATAATTATTAGCGGATAGCCTGCTTGTCAGTGTGCTGAACTCATGTTCTTGAAAACGGGAGTTCGAATCCCGGTGTAGTAAACAGTGACTGGGTCTACGTTAAATCTGTCGAGCCTCAAAGTTCTTCATCTTCAATAACTCTGTTGGTATTGAACTGGAGACTGATTGCTCGCTGGTTTAGGTCAAAATTACGATCTGTGGATGAATGAATGGGCCCATCCTATAAACGGGTGTGGCAGAATTCCAATTCTTTGCAATAGATGGCGCCACTGGAAAACAAGAACAATCACACCCCTTGGCTTAATGGCCTACGACAACAGCATCAACAACAAATTATATTAGCGTCATTTACATTATTGCGACTTTAAACAGCCCCCATTACGTTTTCTCTATCAATTTTGCTTTCAAATGCATAACTTAGTATTTTTTTTAAATTTTAACCGCGATTAAATGTAAACTACTTATGTATGAAACCAATCTATAAGTGAATTAAACATGTGATTTCAGATAACTTTAGAAAAAAATACTTCGGTAAGCGTAGTTCTCACATGCATAAATTTTTTTTTTTTAAATTTTCTAACGGTATTTGAACAGCCGACCCAATTTTGAGTTTACGATTACCAATGTTCAACTTCGTAACCCTGTAATATTGAACCTAATACAAAAGAAAAGGGAGAAAAGGTTTAAGTATAGGGAGAAATTCGCTATCGTGGAGGACTTTTTGAAGGAACTAACCCGCATTTGTGTTACGGAGAGGGAAATCACGAAAACCTACCAGGGTTATTTTAGCAACAAGGGGATTCTAACCCATGATTCGTCTACCACTGAGGACATTTTACGTCAGCACTGTGGTCGAAGAGAGCCGGGTGCAGAATTCGTAACAATTAGCCATTGCTGAAATTTGAACCCGCTTCACCTCGAAGTGAACGATGCATACCCTTCGACACCACCTAATCCGGCCAAAAGATTAAAAAAAAAAGATTAATGAAAGTGATATACACTCTTCTTTTGATTAAATAGTTCTGTTTGCTAATCAGCAGCAAATGCTATTTTCAATGAAATATTAAAAAAAAAAAAAAAAAAAAAAAAACATAATAGTCTAAAATATAATTTACAATATCTGCTAACGTTAAACTAATGAGAAAAGTTCAATTTTCAAATATCTTTCCCGAATGGACCTTCGTTTTCTTATGATTTGGGATTTGAAATTTCAAAACTCTAGAACAAGCAATTCTGGAGTCTGGAAGAAGCTCTCCCTTTTATTCTTATAGTTAAGAAAAACTTACATTTAAATTTTTTGCATAAAATTTAATATTATTTTAGTATATATAAGAAAAAGTTAAAAATTTTATAATATATTTAAAATTTAATGTATTTTTTTTAAAAAACAAAAACTACTGATGCAATAAGTGCTATATAATAAGAGTAAGGTATATTGTTCACATAAATAAAAAAATGTATGATGCGTATTTTTAGAGACTATACTACAAATCAGATCAATAGATCAAAAGTTAGATACACTTTTGAATCCACACTGTAAAAATTCCGGATCAAATTCCGGCATGAAGTAACAGTACTTAGGGTGTATCATCCTTAAAATATAATTTTACTGAAACCTGTTCCCTATTGTTCTCTGTGCAAGAGCCGAGCTGTTTTCGGTGGATCCTGTGCTGCGGGGCCCTCCGCGGGTCGTCGTCTACCGAGCGATATTGGGAGGCAAGAGCGCTCCTGAGGAAATGGCTTTTTACTTTCTTGTTTTGTTCCTATGTTTTCGCTTTTTAACATGTCAATTTACCTCTGCCATTTGAAATAAATTAAAAACAAATTACTGAAAAATATTACATTGTAATTTTATAAGACTAATTAAACAGTGCTATTCAATGATTTTTTGATAATTAATACTGTAAAAATTAAGATAGATCAGATTTTTTTTTGTAAAATGTTCTGGTAAAAACCGAATTTACGGTAAAATGTACCGGCACCAAAAATACCGCAACTTTTTACAGTAATTTATATCCGGAATTTTTTACAGTATAGGTGGAATTCTTTTATCCGCTATTCATTTTTAGGAAGTTAGGTTGAAAAAAATGTGAAATTAATTTTTGAAATATGTTCAATAAATAGCTATAAAAAATTTAAATCAATGTTCAAAGCATTTTTGCATAGGAAAAATTCATCTGTAAAGATTATTTGTTTGTATCTTTAAAAACGAGTAAGTTTCTTTATTTCCTGTATTTCCTGTATTTCTTTATTCTTTTAAGAATTTATACTAATAATAATACTAATAATAATATTAATAATTTAATCTAATAAGCCTTTCATTTGGAAAATTTTAAGAGTAGAAGATCAGTTTCAGTCTTAATAACTTTTAAGTCTCTAACTTATATAGTTAATAGTTTTAGATAAAGATGTTTTTAATATTTTTATTTAAAATTATTATCTTCTATTATTATCTTTTTGTTAACTCACTAAAAAAATTATTATTGAGATAAATTATTATTTTATTTCAAATTTATTTTTCGATGTAAGTATTTTGAAAGGCCGTTTATCTTGTTGTTAACCATTTGAAGCAGATCACTGTAACTTTTATGCATATTTATTTCAGACGATCTGTTTACAAGCAGAAATAATTTAAGTATTTTTTAATTATAAAAAAAAACAGTTCAATAGTCACTAAAATATTTTTAGATTATCAGAATTATATTTGTTCTGAATTTTTTATGTTAATTCACATTCTAAAATTTAATAATAATTGATTTTCTAAAATAAAGAAATTTCAAAGATGAATTACTATTTCTATCATATTTAAATAATTACAAATAAGTACAAAATTTGAAAAATTATTGTATGGAAGTTTGTCGTATTAGGAAAATTTCACCATTAACGCAGAAAAAGACACCGTTGTTTCATGCTGTGTTTCATAACCATATATTAAAATACTAAATATAATGTTTCCACTTATTTTGAACTACTACTCACTAAATTAATACAAAATAATGGAAAAAGTGTGAAATATGTTTAATAAAAATTCCGTATCAAAAAGTTAAAGAACATGAGAAACTATTAAAAGCATTTGTATATGAAAGCATTTTAATATAAAAACGATTTATAAAAAGAACACTATTTAAGAATCGGTTTTTAGAAAGCTATTTAAAAATCACAACGCTTGTCAATTAAAAACTTATTATTATTTAATATGTAAAATTTCTTATTTATTTTAAGTTTCAGAAATTTTAAAGTAAAAGTCAAAAAACTCATAGGGTTAAAAAGCTATTTGCTGAAAAAATGAATTTAGTGATTTTAGTAGTAAAAAGTATAGCATTAAAAATGCCAGCAAGAAATCGTACCAGCATTTCAGAAATCCCTTTAAATTAATCAATTCAAATAAATCTTAAAAAAACATAATCTTTTAGTTGATATTTTTGACTTTATATTGAAAGTTATTTTCATTTATATTAATTGAAGCTGCATAATAGATATTTTAAATTGACGAACGATATACGGAAAAAATGAGTATTTTTATTATACAAATTTTATTGAATTAACTTTACTTCAAACTGAATAAGCAGTATAAATCGAGTTATTTTCTTCACAAAATTTAAAAAATTCAATTTAGAAAAAAATATTATCTAGATTTTGCTTCCGAAACTTCTGCAAAGAAACTCTAAGATGAGTTTCTCAATTTCAAGAAAAATATTCAAATCACCCTCTTCGAATAGTTGAAAGAACTTGATATCTCAAGTATTCGAACAATCCATGAAGGATAATATTTGAAGAGGGATCTAAGAGGTAATAAGAAGAAATGTTACTATGTAGAACTTATATCTGCAGAAAGAACAATTCACACAATGTTCGATATTGCACGCACCATTTCTTTAGAAATTGTTCGTGATCATGCGGGTTTTCAAACACACACATGTATTATACACGTATTTCCATGATTTTCGAATCTTTTAAAATTTTTATTTTCTAGAAAAATAATTGACGAAAGTAGGTATAGTTCAATATTCTGTACAGTTCAATTAAAACTTGAATTTAAATTATTTTGTAAAATTATTATATTTTTGATAATTTTAAAATGCAGCTGCGTTTAATTATATATATATATATATATATATATATATATATATATATATATATATATATATATATATATATATATATATATATATGGGTGATTCTTCACTGTCCCTTGCTCCAAGATCTAATACTTTTTTTAAAAAAATTAATAAATAGCATTGCTGTTAGCATTTTAAAATAACTTTGCACTAGCACAGTTTGTTTTGTATAGTTAAAAAATTTAATTGAACTTCAAAATGTCATTTTCCGGGCATGTCCCAAACAATGTTTCCAATGATAACTAGCTTCAAAACTTCCTATAAATTTTTCAATATCGAATTTTTTTTATCTCAACCGGTGTAAGCATTTCTAGAATATTCGCAGAGGGTATTATTTACAAAAACTTCGTTTCAATAAATTTTTTCTATCAATAATTTGTATGTCCCAAGAAAATCTGACATTTTCCTGGCTACTTTTATTTAGTGGTTTTTAGCCAAAATAGATAGAGCCAGCAATCAATATCGTATGTTAATAGATTGATTAGATACCCTCCTAAATGAACATGTCTTGTTGCATGAATAAAGAACCAATTTTCTGGTTCAAAATCTTTTTAAAATTTTTTTTTCAAGGTGAGTAGGTTTTTATGTTGCCATTTTCCTGGTTTCTTGAAACCATTAATAACATAAACTAGATAGATTTATCTGAGTTATGTTAAGAAATCCTGTTGTTTTCTACAGAATATAAACGTCTTAGGCCAAAATATTTAATTAAAGTAAAGTTATATGCTATAAAATGGAGAATTTGTCATTATCCTGGCTGTCATTTTCCTGGCTTACGAATGCCAGGACATTGAAGTGTTACCAGAATTTTTTTTAACTGCTAATACTGTAAGGAGGGAAAGCAAATATTAACCCAATACCAAGTTAATGTATGATTGTAATATGCTTGGATGTAATCAAAGTTATTTATTTATTTAATTGATTATTATTATTGATTATTATCCACAATTTTATTCTATACATATCAGCAACAAATTTTTTTAAATTCTTTCTACAGTGGAAAAAAAGAATTAATTTAAGCAATTTATGGTCCATCTAACATAAAGGCTTAAGTTGAGTTACTTACTATTAACTTAAAATGACTGTTTTTTAAACTTCTAAGCTAATATGTCATTTTCCTGGCATTCAAGATTTGGTGAATTTCTATTTTATTTTTTTTCCCGAGCAAATGTCAATAAACTACACTGCTGTCTGTAAGATATTAATAAGTGTAACTAAAGAAGTATACAAAAAAATTTTTAGATTATTTTGACGACTATAAATTTGAAGAAATTTTTTGGTCTGAATTGTCATATTTCGTGGGAATCACCCATATATATTTCCCAGATTGCGACTATCCTTTACATTTCGGGGGTTGCAAGTCCGAATCCATTAAATAAAGTATGATTATTCAGAGAAAGTACATTTTTGTGTCTGATTTAGTAACTTAAAATATCGTCTGCACTAATTAATTAGCATATTTGAGGTCACCTCCTAGATCTATTAGGTATGAGTTTAAAACATGAAGATCAAATCATTAGTTCAAATGTTGTTCAGAGTGATTCGTTTTCTGTTGTTCTGAATAAGTTCGTGGTAGATGGTAACAAAATTGTCTGGACGTGCTAATGTTACGCGCGCTAGACGCACAAACAGTCATTTTCATTCCATTGAAGCTAAAATGTTTTAGAAATTAGAGTAAGTAACTGAAATGATTTGAAAAATTAGAATACAGTTTTAAAAGCATTTACGCCTAAGTCCATTTTTTGTAATGTGTATAAATAAATAAAAAATTATTTTAATTTTATATGACAATTTAAAAAAACTTATATATGTATTTTGCATTTGATGTTTAGGCCACATTCAACTGGTGAGGAAAGAGGAACAATTGTCTCGTTTGTCAACAAGGTTTCAGAACCGCTGAGGGCCTTTACAAAAAATAAAGTATGTATAAATTAGTTTTATTAGGATAGAATTTTTGGAGAATTTCTTTCTTTAAACTTATATATATAAACAACAATTTCGAATAAATGGTCTTCAAAAAGTTTTTGAAACATGAAAACAAAGCTCTCTGGGCTTTTAGGAAGGGAGCCACATTAAACTTTTCTTGTAGCCTGTAAAACCTTCGATTGGTATTGCATATAGTTTTCTTTTTCCTTTGCTGCATTGCAGCTTTCGAGGGACCAGCATAGAATGGGGGGACCAGCATCAAGGGGATGGGGCCAAACTGGGTAATACCTTGTCTTACCCCGAGGATACATGTTATCAAAGCGTATCAAAGTATACTATTATTGAACTAAAACATCGATGCTTGTTAACGAATGAATCTTTAATAAACGTATAACAGACTGTACTAAAATAATTTTTGTAATTGTAATGGCTAATATATCAGGTTAGTTTAAAACCAAAAGAGCATTAGGGGTTGATGTAGTAAAATAAATTTATCTTTACAGACACCGTAGATTTTTCAACAATGCATCAATATGCACTATACGAAATTCTCGATGAGATTACGGTATAAAGTACCGGCATTTTAAAACATCAAGCGTAAAAACAATTTTTATCGCAAAATACTATGAGGTAATTTTTACATTAATATTTATTTAAATATAGTGATTCAGGGATTTAACAATAATTATTATTGTAAAAGTTACGGTTTATCATATTTTTTGTTCCCTTTACTGTAAAAAATAAAAGCAATCTGAGTTCCGGCACATTTTACCGTAATTTCATCTGGAATTTTTTACAGTATAAGAGGTCCTTCTTCTTTACTAGTAAAGTGTAATTTAGAGTTTGTCTCTTTAAAAAAAACATAAATAATTTCTCATCCAACTATCCGATCTTATTCCACTTTTCCCGATATGACTGATACATTGATGAATGCATTTTAGAAATGCATTATGATGTTGTCTTAGTGGGTCATTCTTAAGTATTATTTATTTAAGATGTTATACTTTTCATTCCCTGTAGTTGCCAGTTATTTGCTATGCTCTTTTCTCGTACTTAATTGCCAAAATCAAGACTCTTATTTGTTTTAATTTTATTAGTTGCCAAAAGACAGTAGCAGAACTGAAGATAATATCATGAATATTTGTCAAAACAAGTAAAATAATAACAACAGACAAAATTTGTTATTTGTTTGTTATCAAAATTCCTCCAAAAGCCTTTTTCACACAAAACAAGAATCCAAGACTAAGCAATTCAAGAAAGCATTGGAATATTTCCAGAAATCTTTCTTTTTGAAACATCTGTTTACATTCACTGATGCATTGTTTTCAGTCAATGACATACTTACACAATTTTATTCAAAATCTAGTTGTTTTGTAAGAAGTGCAATTATAATTATGAAAATGTGTGTTTGTAAACAATGAATGTATGAAGCCGAAGCTGTGAAAGAAATATTTTTATAAATGCTGTAAATGAAAACTTTCTTTGCCGTTTTTATAAGGCGTTAACAATAAAGGAAAGATATTATTTAAATTGTCTCTTTATGGCATCGATTAATAGTACTAATGATGTTAAGCTATTTATAGGATTTGCATTGTTTATAACACGCATTGATTCCAAGTGCAGATTAAATGGACTTCTGTTTGTTTAATATTTGGTTGGCAACTAAACAAAAAGAGTCAATCTTGTATATAGTGACAAAGGCTTAAAGCATATTTTCTCAGAGAAAAATACATTAAAATATCTCAAAAGCATATATGGCGACGTTACTTTTAAAAAGTAACGAATAAAAGTAAAAGTATTTTTAAAAAAAGTAACGAGTAAAAAGTAAAAAGTTCTTATTTTAAAAAGTAACGAGTAAAAAGTACAAGTAAAAGTACAAGTACTAAACAAAAAAAGTAACGAGTAAAAAGTAAAAAGTTCTTATTTTACAAAGTAACGAGTAAAAAGTACAAGTAAAAGTACAAGTACTAAACAAAAAAAGTAACGATTTAAAAGTACATTTCTAGGAAATCGAAAATTCAACGTAACCTAAAATTTTATTGAATAATATTCTTATGTTTTTTAATGTTTTTGCAAATTTGTTGTTATTTATTTAATTATTTTTAATTTTGAAAGTTATGGACATTAATTTATTATGGACATTTAAATTCGGAAGAATATTATAATATAATTTTATAATATAATCGTATAATATAATTTTAAAATCAAATATAATTTTAATATCTAACTTTTTATGGATTTGCACGAAAAAGAAATTTTATGTATTGATTTTAATTTTTAGTTTATTATTTTTATTTATTTAAATTACCATTGATTTAAAATTGTTTTGCTCTATAGAAACGCTTTTTAAAAGTACAAACATAAACAAAGCAAACACGGGGATTCAGATAGCTTTGCGATCTTTGAACTAGTCAAAAATAATTAAATGTGCAGTATAAGTTGAAACAGAACAATCTACAGTTTTATTTGTAACAATGGCTAATGCTGAAATCATGCGAGAAAATCATTTTCCGAGCATTTCCACCTAACGGAATAATTAATACCTTCGAGTTTTCAAGAGTTAAAATAGTAATTATAATAGTTTTCAATAGCACAAATAGTTCTGAAGTTCTTAGAGATTTGACTGGGCGTTGTTCGACAAGGTCGGGCATAAACATAATTTTAGTAAAAAAATGTACTAGGTAAAAATGTATTTAGTAAAAAATGTATTAAGACAAAAATGTATTATTTATTAGTTAGTTAAAAAAGAAAATTGAAAAACGTAATAACAAAATCCAAAATTTTTTATTTAAAATGTCATAAAACTCGAAAATGAATGAAAATAACTTGCTAATTAATATTTTTAATCATTTTGCAAAATAATTACATTTCGAAAGTGGTGTCACTGAGTCTGCTGCGAGAATTTCTCAGAACGTGCTTAGCCACGCTGAATAAGCGCTCCACGGGAGCACTAGAAGGTACTGTAGTATTATATTTCACATATAATTTTTTTACGATTGGATATCGATTCAAAATTGATATGCTTTCCGTTTCGACATTTGAGCTCATGTATGCCATAAATTTTTCTGTCGCTGGTGATTGGCATCATGTTTTCAGCTTCAGAAAATTTAAAATCCCTGGTTTTTTTCTGTTACGTTATTAGTTATAGCAGGGTGTTCAGCTTAGACAATTCTTTCCAAGTTTTTTGTAGCCTCCTCCCTAGCTTTTTCTTCCAACCAATTAAATTTGATGCAAGAAAGCTTACCGAGTTTTAGAAAAAAATAACGATTTCATTCGACATTTCCGTTACAAATACTTGTACTTTTTCCCTAAAAAAGTGACGAAAGGTACAAGTAAAAGTACCAAATTTAAAAAGTAACGAAGTACAAGTAAAAGTACGTACTTTTTACTTGTACCGACGGTACAAGTAACGAAAGTAAAAGTACTGCCATATATGCTCAAAAGTATACAGCAAACTAAAAAAAGTGAATATATTTATTTAAGATTGAATATATATAGATTCAAATTAACAAATGTCACACAAATGATTACCTAAATACATCTAATCAATTTAATGTAGTTGAACATTGAAAAATCAATAAAATAAAATTAATTTTTGTTTCTTTTTTTCTATAATTATAATAATTTGAAGAGTTTGTGAATCTGTTCGTGCGCATGCGTGTGTGGGTCACTTTCTTATAAACCCAGAAACGTTTGTTGCAGAGTCCTAAAAACTTGGACAGAGGATAAAAGAGGCAAATTTAGACCCGATGCTGAAAAGTGGTCAAAAATTTCAATTATAGCATTGGGGAGAGAACAATTTGGTTGAAATTGTTTATATGCAAACTAGTCATCGTTTCAAATTAAAATATAGATTTTTCTAATTTATCAATATTTCAAACGATAACGTCTGTTATCTTATAGTTCTCGTTTTTAAAAAAGATTTTATTTCGCGTTAAATTCGTTACTAGCTGTCTCCAGAGATCAGTTGGTCCACCTTTTTAATTAAATAGAATTTCAACTATTTCGAGATTTAAGATCACATACAGTCAAAAATAAAAGACAATATGTAAGTATTTTAAACTAGCTGTCTCCAGAAACCAGCTGGTCTTACTTTTAAGTATTTCGAGATTTAAAATGATACAGTCAATAATCAAAGACAATATGTAAGTATAATAAACTCTGTTTACGTGAGAGTGGATTATATATTTGTTTCTAACATGTTCATATGGTATCTTGAGTATCGCTGCGAATTTGCAATTAAAATGTTTAATACAACATATAGCATGCCAACATTAAAAATAAAAAACACATATTTGCTAATTATCTTTGCTTTTGAAGGATAATAGATCACATAAGCAATTTCGTCAAAATTAAACTGTGCATTAATTTGATATTATTGATTATGAATCATTTAATATTATTGACATGCTAACATTAAAAATAAAAAAAAAACACATATTTGCTAATTGTCATTGCTTTTGAAGGATAATGATCACATAAGCAATTTCGTCAAAATTAAACTGTGCATTAATTTGGTATTATTGATTATGAAAACTAATGAATTTAATTTGTAAGGGTATTACTGTTTTGATGTTAACGATGCTTAGTGAGATTTGTTAACAGGTACTCATTGGGACAAAAAATAAGTTATGTACTAAAAAGTAAATACAATGGAGAAATTGCACTGATTTCATTAGGAAGAAAATAAAAAAAAAAACATTGATATATTTTTTGACGCAATTTTGGTAATTGGTACTAATTGAAGTAAAAGTTAAGCTATTTATCATAAAATCTGAATTAAGGAAAAAATGTACTAATCCGTTAAAGCGAAGCGTAAGAATTTATCATAATATATTTGACAATTTGTGAAGAATTGTGTGAAAATTGTGCTTGATTAATTTTGGTATTAGGTAATTGGTAGTTGGTCTAGCTTTAATAGGTACCAAATGTAGTTTTAATACGTACCAAAATATAAGAACAAAATATTACAATAGTATATGCATGGTACCTATTAGAACTGCACGAATTCTTTTACTGTAAAGATATCTTTTTACAGCCCCTTCGAGATGGATAAAAACGGACGAAAATCATGTGATTGCGGTAAATTTTGACTATCGTGAATTGGCATTAAGCAAGAGCATCATGCCAAAAGATACTGAATACAAAATGATAGGATAAACTATTAAAAATGGGCTTTGTTTAACCTAATAACATAAAGCCACCGGGAAGGCAAAAATAAATTTTAAAAAAGTGAATTTATTTTTAGATTTATTGATTGTTTTCATATATGTCTTTAAGTTTAGGACATATATGTTTTAAGTTAATGTTATAAGTTAAGTTTCGTATATATTTTACGTTAAATTTTGAAGTGTTCTTGAGATTTTATTGCATCATTGAGATTCTATAAGTCATATTTTGTTAAATTGTAATTGATTATTTACTTTTTGTTTTTATCACGTACAAGGAACGGGTATCCAGCTAACATTATTTGCAAAGCTAAGGGAATGGTGAAATAAATGAATGAATAAATGAATGAGTAAAGATTTTGCAGGGCAACATTTTATTTAAATTGCATTTTCCTGTCTCTGCTAAATACATTTTTTATGTTACGTTAGCTTTAGATATTTCGGCGAAGTTTTTTCCTCAAAGAAGTGTTATGGATTACAGAATTGTTTATAATTTCTTACTAATGATTTGAACAAATATAATACTTAATCTAAAAATAAATTTTTTCCCTTTTCCCTATTTTATTAATAAGAAAAAACCTATAAAATTATTCCTCTAAAGGCTACAGATAAATCAAATAAAAAATTCAAATTAAAAAAAGGCTCATAAAATGATCTGATTTTATTATCTCTATGAATAAACTAAATTTATTTTTGGAAAAAAAATTAGAGCCACCCGTAGCGGAGAAGCATATCTTCATAACCCAGGAAACAAATGCTAAAAACTAAAAAACAGGTTAACTTTTCGAAGCTTAAGGGAAAAAAAATATTTGAACCAACTGATGTTACAAATTACACCGAAAGATACAATTGAACTAGCCGCAGGTTCAAAAAGGCGTGAAAAAGGATTTTATCTTCTAAAAAGAGAATTCCCTGCGGCTTAGCACTTTTGTAACTTCCATTAACTTCTGGCAATAGTAATTCTTTTTAAAAATGCCAACTCTTAGCTATTTTAAAAAGCATAAAATGGTATTCTTAGTTGAGGCATAAAATTCTTCTTTTTGTTACAAAAAAGACTTATGCCTTATTTCTATTTTTGAGAGTTATAGTTAAATTATTTTTATTCTATTTCTACTAAAACTTTGAAAATGTCTTTGGAATATATGGGGAATTTGAAGAATATTAGTGAGTTATTTGAAGAGTTATTTACTGAAATTTGCTTAAAACTTTCGTGTTGTACCAAAAGGAAAAAGAAAAAAGAAAATGACAAATTTAGTCTTTATAAAGATCAATAAAAATTAGGTATTAGCTGAGATTAATAAATATTTGTGTCAAAAAATTTGCATAAATGTAAGTCTGTGACAGTCATCATCAGAAACATGCACGATAAAAATTTCCGTCTCAATATATGGCAAAAAGTGCCGGCAGTCAGAGTGCCGGTACATTTTACTGTAACATACCTTTTTGCCGAAACATGTTGCAGAACAAAAACATCTGATTTACCGTTTTTTTTTACAGTAATTTACAATGTTGGGGCAATGTTTAATATTCCAATTATTGTTTGAATAAGAATTTGAAATGGTCTGAAAATCATAATATAGCCGCAACAGCTCGTCAACGGGAAATTGGCAAATCACTGCAGAACGGTTTCTTCGATTTGGGGTAAGCTTAAATTACTCTTTAACCCTATATTACATATAGTTGAGTGGAAGTCTTTATCTCCGGTATTTAATGATTGATTGTGTTGAAGGTACTATAGTTTGAACAACATCCTGTTTGCTATTTTTGCTGACGCATTTGTTATTTTAAGCGGCTATTGCCATCTGTTTACCCGTTCTTTTCAAATATATTAGCGTATTCCTAGTTTGTGTAGTCATCCACTACGATAATCATTGAAATAAACAACTACCAAATGCAACACTTATTAACTATTTCAATTGCACTAATTCACGTTGTCTGCTGCAGCTAATGTTCTGATTAAGTTATGGCACATTTGCATATCTCTGCTGAGAGTGAAAACAAAATACATGAAGCACGAGACAGGTACCCTAAAAGTCGTCAGCACGGAGGATTCCTTTAACGACTGACCTTCGGTCAAGAAACTAAGGTAATATGAATAGACAACATCGTAGGTTCAAGCCCCGAAATCATCGGCGTTTAGAGTGAATAAATAGTCCGTATAAATGATTAATTTAGGTAGAACAGACCTCAACTGATCTTCCAAAGAGGTTGGCGACACATTGATGCAGGGTAAATATTCATTATGTAGATGTATTTTAACATCCCTTTGAAATTGTTGCTCGAATTTTAAGTGTGTAACATTAAATTTTATTTGTGAACACTCAGTATAAAAAAGAAGGTATTTCAAATATTAATCATATTATTTGCTTCTCATTCATATTTGTTTACTGTTGAATTCATTCATTTTATGTGATTTTTCCTTCTTAAAATTAAAGTTGAGCTATAAAATAGTTTAAAGCCGCTTAGATTGTATTCATTGGTTTTGGTTTCAGTATATGGCCAGATGCTTTGTTTTAACAATATATACTTTAGTGGCAAAATAAAAATATACTTAATAAGATAAATGCATTCAATTTAATTTGTTTACTTGAGAAATTTAAACATTTTAAACGCAACCCACAAGAAAAGTTTTATGGAAAGTTAGAGCATTATTCGCATCACTTAACAAATTAGCATTTTCCATTTCCGGTCTTTAACTCTTCAGATAAGTGAGTTAAAATTATTCAAGAAACTATTCGAATAAGGCAAATGGAAGAAAACATTTTGATGATGTGGAACAAATCTCAGTAGCTGCTTCTGTCGCAAAGTGAGAAAAGCGTCACCTTGTTAGTTATACGCCATTTGTTTCATTCACGTTTATTTAAAGTGAACTTGTAAGTGAGACGTCGTAACCAAGACTCGATTAAAAATTCTAATTTACGAACGCAATTAAGACTGATGTCTATGTTGAGAATTTTACGTTGCAAAATTCATTCTGTTATCGTAAAGATGTCTGTTCTTTAGCGAATTTTAAGTTTAAAAGAGCTTATATATTCATTATCTTCATTTTTGTGAAAAATGTTTGCTTTGTTATGCATCATTTGTTCAAACACGCAGACTTAAAATGAACCTAGTATGGTTTCTAAACAAAAAGTCAAGTAAAAATTCTCATTTACGAAAACCATTAAGAATGTTTTTATGATTAGAGTTTCGGCAGAGAACAGAGTTCACAAAATTGTTTTTTCTTCAATTTAAAATAGTGGTTAGTTTAGTTTAAAATATTATATATAAATACATACATATATATATATATATATATATATATATATATATATATATATATATATATATATATATATATATATAACAATACAAACACACTCATCGGAACGTTATGTTTCCCTTCAGTTGAATATATTTACTTCTGCTTCGATTTTGGGGATCTCATTACATTATTTTCATATGACTTGCGTTAGTTTTTTGTTTATTACTTTCTTTTGGGGCAGTCGGGGGCTACCGACTGCAGAAACTGCTCTTTCATTAAAGGCATGATAATGCCTCCCTGATGAATCTGTCGTGTTCGTCAATATCTTCATTTTCCATTTTTGTTCTTTATTTTATTGATTTTTTTTTTATTTTGCTATGTTTTCGTGCTTTCTGGATAATTCTTGCTTTCCTGTTATTGAATGGATTCATGCCGGGTAATTAATTTTGTTTAACATTTCCCTCAAATTTTTTTTCAAGTTAAAACATTAACGCAGCTTGGTATTGTTGTGACTTGTAATTTTACGTGTTTCATTCCTTAAACTTCTTAATTACTTTATTTTCTTCAATTTTTAATAATGTTTCAACTTCTATAATTTGTTAGCTCCTAACGAAACCGACACTTTCTCATATATTGTATCATAAAACTTAGAATTCTGTATATAATTTCCAATCTTTTTGGTTTTCTTAAATTGTTTTATTTATTAAATGCTGGGAAAATTATTTAAAAGAATTTTTTATTTATTGTACTGAAAAAAAAACTCATTATTTACCACATCATTTGCACACAACAATTTGCACGCACATTTATTTTACAAAATAGGGAAGAAAACAAAGCTGCATCAAATATCCAAGAACTATTAATTAAAATATAGAATGTATGTTAAAATTTTATATCTAATCTATATTCTTTTAATAGATTTTTCTTTGAAATAAAAAAAAAAAAAAAAAAAAAAAAAACTAACATCCAACACAAGAATAAAGAATGATTATAAAAAAATATTTAATTTAAATTTAAGCATGAAACTTCTTATCTTTTTTGCTTTCTGGTTAATAAAATAAAGAGAATAGAACAACTGAAAAACTTTGAGACGAATATTTTTCTCTCGCTTGCATGAATAATATATAAAACTGAAAAAAAAGGCTGAAAATAATACAGATTTTACGTTTAAATTAAAACCTTCTTCATGGATTTACAATATTATAAAACAAATCCTGATAAATTGAATCGTTTTTTTATCCATTCATTGTATTACAATGAAATCGAACTGAAGAATTTAAAATTCAATATCTTCATTATAATAATAGGGAAAGGAAGCGAATTTAATTTGATCACTTTTCATATACTATGCTAAAGCGATGAATCTGTTTTCCCTTTTTATCATTTTTATCTTTGAGAAAACAAAAAAAATCAATGCAATAAAAATACAAAAATGTAATATTAAAATTAAATCAATATTAAAATATCATTTCCTGAAAATTCCTTTCTTAAATGAAATGAGAACATTTTTAAGGATGATTTAATTTTCCCACGAAAGTTATGCGATGTATAATGGTTATATAAAATTATTAATCTCCGATTTATCGCAGCAATTGAAAAATTTCAGTAAAAATATGCATTTTTGAATGATAAAATTATATCAAAACTAAATTAAATTTTTTATTTATCTAGAGTTTATTTTTAAAGACGAAAAAAATGAAGCGAAACAGCAGGTCTCAGGTATTATTTTTTTCGAGAAAAATGAGATAAAAATCACTTTTAAATACTCGTTTCTGTTATATTCTATTAATTACATTCTATTTATATTCTATGAATTATATTCTATAAATTATATTCCGTAATATATGTTCTATAAATAATATTCTAAAGAATTATATTCTATGAATTATTTCTTTTACATTTCATTAGATTTTACAATTTATATTATTTGTATGATTTTAGAGAGATGATTTAGATTTATAATTAAATTAAATTGTAATCATTAATATCCATCATTTTATTTTATGAAAATAGTAGACAAAGCGCATCGTAAAATCACAGTAATTTTTATTTGGTTAAAAATTAGATACAAATCGTTTTTAAAATTTCATTTCTTTTACTTTCTATTAAGTACTATTAATTAGTTTTTTTTTAAAACTTTTTATCTTTGATTGCTTTCTATTATTCTATAAATTATATTCCATAATATATGTTCTATAAATAATATTCTAAAGAATTATATTCTATGAATTATTTCTTTTACATTTCATTAGATTTTACAATTTATATTATTTGTATGATTTTAGAGAGATGATTTAGATTTATAATTAAATTAAATTGTAATCATTAATATCCATCATTTTATTTTATGAAAATAGTAGACAAAGCGCATCGTAAAATCACAGTAATTATTATTTGGTTAAAAATTAGATACAAATCGTTTTTAAAATTTCATTTCTTTTACTTTCTATTAAGTACTATTAATTAGTTTTTTTTTAAAACTTTTTATCTTTGATTGCTTTCTATTATTCTATAAATTATATTCCATAATATATGTTCTATAAATAATATTCTAAAGAATTATATTCTATGAATTATTTCTTTTACATTTCATTAGATTTTACAATTTATATTATTTGTATGATTTTAGAGAGATGATTTAGACTTATAATTAAATTAAATTGTAATCATTAATATCCATCATTTTATTTTATGAAAATAGTAGACAAAGCGCATCGTAAAATCACAGTAATTATTATTTGGTTAAAAATTAGATACAAATCGTTTTTAAAATTTCATTTCTTTTACTTTCTATTAAGTACTATTAATTAGTTTTTTTTTAAAACTTTTTATCTTTGATTGCTTTCTATTATTCTATAAATTATATTCCATAATATATGTTCTATAAATAATATTCTAAAGAATTATATTCTATGAATTATTTCTTTTACATTTCATTAGATTTTACAATTTATATTATTTGTATGATTTTAGAGAGATGATTTAGATTTATAATTAAATTAAATTGTAATCATTAATATCCATCATTTTATTTTATGAAAATAGTAGACAAAGCGCATCGTAAAATCACAGTAATTATTATTTGGTTAAAAATTAGATACAAATCGTTTTTAAAATTTCATTTCTTTTACTTTCTATTAAGTACTATTAATTAGTTTTTTTTTAAAACTTTTTATCTTTGATTGCTTTCTATTATTCTATAAATTATATTCCATAATATATGTTCTATAAATAATATTCTAAAGAATTATATTCTATGAATTATTTCTTTTACATTTCATTAGATTTTACAATTTATATTATTTGTATGATTTTAGAGAGATGATTTAGATTTATAATTAAATTAAATTGTAATCATTAATATCCATCATTTTATTTTATGAAAATAGTAGACAAAGCGCATTGTAAAATCACAGTAATTATTATTTGGTTAAAAATTAGATACAAATCGTTTTTAAAATTTCATTTCTTTTACTTTCTATTAAGTACTATTAATTAGTTTTTTTTTAAAACTTTTTATCTTTGATCGCTTTCTATTATTCTATAAATTATATTCCATAATATATGTTCTATAAATAATATTCTAAAGAATTATATTCTATGAATTATTTCTTTTACATTTCATTAGATTTTACAATTTATATTATTTGTATGATTTTAGAGAGATGATTTAGATTTATAATTAAATTAAATTGTAATCATTAATATCCATCATTTTATTTTATGAAAATAGTAGACAAAGCGCATCGTAAAATCACAGTAATTATTATTTGGTTAAAAATTAGATACAAATCGTTTTTAAAATTTCATTTCTTTTACTTTCTATTAAGTACTATCAATTAGTTTTTTTTTAAAACTTTTTATCTTTGATTGCTTTCTATTATTCTATAAATTATATTCCATAATATATGTTCTATAAATAATATTCTAAAGAATTATATTCTATGAATTATTTCTTTTACATTTCATTAGATTTTACAATTTATATTATTTGTATGATTTTAGAGAGATGATTTAGATTTATAATTAAATTAAATTGTAATCATTAATATCCATCATTTTATTTTATGAAAATAGTAGACAAAGCGCATCGTAAAATCACAGTAATTATTATTTGGTTAAAAATTAGATACAAATCGTTTTTAAAATTTCATTTCTTTTACTTTCTATTAAGTACTATTAATTAGTTTTTTTTTTAAACTTTTTATCTTTGATTGCTTTCTATTATTCTATAAATTATATTCCATAATATATGTTCTATAAATAATATTCTAAAGAATTATATTCTATGAATTATTTCTTTTACATTTCATTAGATTTTACAATTTATATTATTTGTATGATTTTAGAGAGATGATTTAGATTTATAATTAAATTAAATTGTAATCATTAATATCCATCATTTTATTTTATGAAAATAGTAGACAAAGCGCATCGTAAAATCACAGTAATTATTATTTGGTTAAAAATTAGATACAAATCGTTTTTAAAATTTCATTTCTTTTACTTTCTATTAAGTACTATTAATTAGTTTTTTTTTTAAACTTTTTATCTTTGATTGCTTTCTATTATTCTATAAATTATATTCCATAATATATGTTCTATAAATAATATTCTAAAGAATTATATTCTATGAATTATTTCTTTTACATTTCATTAGATTTTACAATTTATATTATTTGTATGATTTTAGAGAGATGATTTAGATTTATAATTAAATTAAATTGTAATCATTAATATCCATCATTTTATTTTATGAAAATAGTAGACAAAGCGCATCGTAAAATCACAGTAATTATTATTTGGTTAAAAATTAGATACAAATCGTTTTTAAAATTTCATTTCTTTTACTTTCTATTAAGTACTATTAATTAGTTTTTTTTTTAAAACTTTTTATCTTTGATTGCTTTCTATTATTCTATAAATTATATTCCATAATATATGTTCTATAAATAATATTCTAAAGAATTATATTCTATGAATTATTTCTTTTACATTTCGTTAGATTTTACAATTTATATTATTTGTATGAATTTAGAGAGTTATAATTAAATTAAATTATAATCATTAATATCCATCGTTTTATTTTATGAAAATAGGAGATAAAGCGCATCGTTAAATCACAGTAATTATTATTTGATTAAAATTTAGATACAAGTCGTTTTTAAATTTTAATTTCTTTTACTTTCCATTAAGTACTATTAATAAGTTTTTTTTAAAAAACTTTTTATGTTGGATTTCATTCTATTATAGTTTACTTTCTCTGTTGTTTGTATAATTTTAAGATTAAAAATTCAACTCTAATAACCAGATTTTAATTTAAGGAGTGGAGAACATAAAGCAATTTATAAAATCACAAGAATTAATTTTTTTTTGGAAAAATTAGATACCAATCGTTTTTAAATTTAATACTTATTTATTTTACATTCTGTTAATCATAATCTGATAATTATTCTGATATATAAAATTTTTTTGATTCATCATATTCTGATATTTATTTCTTTTTCTATTTTCTTTTAAAATCTATAAAATTTGTATGATTTTAGAAGGAAAATTAAACTTAATTTTAACTTGTTAACTACAGCATTAATTTTTAAGGACGTAGAATATAATACGCATCACAAAATCACAGAAATTATTATTTGGAGGAAAATTAGATACGATTACTTTTAAATACTAATTTCTTTCATGTGCTTCTAGTTATATTCTAGTAATTATTTCTATTACATTCCAGTATATTATACATTTTATTTGATTTTATATTATCTATTATTTGTATGATTTTAGAATGAAAATTCAATTAAATATTGTTTCGTTAAGATCTAGTGTTAATGTTTAGAGTCGTGGAGCATAAAACGTATCATAAATTTTTTTAAATTAAAATGAGGCATAAATTATTTTTTTAAATACTAATTTCGTTTTCATTTATTAATGATATTAATTTTGCTTAATATCGCAGTTATTTTATTTATAATAATATAAAAAATGTTTTTTTTTAATATCATATGTTATATAAGATATAAATTTTCAAAAGTAGTTCTGCTGGTTTTATTTAGAAAGAAGTACAGTTGTTTGGTATCAAAAATGTCACGATATGTAGCTTATTATTTCTCTTTATTGTCCATCTTCTTACTAATTTTGTTTTACCGAAAAATATCATTTCACTGATTTTATTTTCATTAAAAATATGAAGGAAATTTTTTCCTCACCTAAGCTGTGAATATTTTACATCAAATCATTTTAGATCAAATCATCTGAATCTTTGCTTGCAGCGTCCATATGCTTTGCCTTTGGTCAAGGACTTTGAGATTAGAAAGGAGAGACAGTGGATCACAGACATAATTAACTGTAGTAGCTCTTAAATTTTGACAAAAGCAAAAAGTTTTTCTATCCGAAGCTTTGTGGGTGATATCATCAATGTTCTTTGCCTCCACTCAAGGACTTTGAAATCAGAAAAGAGAGACAGTTAATTACGGATCTATACTTTAGGACCTCTTTATTTTCGACAATAAACAAAGATCTCTTAGATCTGAAGTTTTGTAGGTACCGTTAATATTCTTTGCCTTCGATCAATGGTTTGACATTAGAGAGGAGTGTTAGTGAATCACTAACCGTAGTAGCGCTTTAATTTTGACAAAAAGACTAAAGTTTATGAGTAGCATCAATTTTTTTTTGAATTTTACCAAAAACCTCGAAATTAGAAAGGGGATACAGTGGATCACAGACATTCTTACTCTAGAAGCTCTTTATTTTTAACCAAAAAAGAAAAAAAAACGCATAAAATTCTTAGATCTGAATCTTTGTGGGTACCGTCAAATGTTCTTTGCATTCGATCAAGGATTTTAACCTTAGAAAGGAGTGACAGTGAGTCATCACATACTTATCTTACAGTAGTACTTCTTCAGTTTTGACAAAACACAAAATGTTCTTAGATCTGTAGTATTCTGGGTACTACCAACGCTCTTTGCGTCGATCAAAGACTTTGGAATTAGGAAGGGGAGACAGAGAATCACAGATGTGTCTTACTGTAATGCTTCTTAAATTGCGAGAAGAAAACAGAAAACTCTTGGATCTGAAGCTTTGTGGATAGCGTCAATGACATTTGGCTAAGATCAAAAATTTGAAAATTTGAAAGAAATGATATTAAATCAAAATTATTTCTCACTGCAGTAATTCTTTGTTTTTGACTAAATTATTTGGTTATAGAAATGTTTTTATTTCCGATATTTTAACAACTATGGTCGGTGTAAAATATTTCAGTTTCACATTTTAATGAATTAATATTTAAATATTTGGATTCTTAGAAAACATATGGTTTTAACAATTTGATTTAATTTTGTTTTATTTTTAAATTATTAAATCAGATTTTTATTTTAGAGAAAATAATAAAAAAATGCAAATGATTAAAATATAAATAAAAAAGATGTCTCAAAATTTGATTAAATGTCTTAAAAAGCAATTCTGTTTAACATAAATTTTTTTTTAAAAAAAATGCTACTTAAATGTATTTATTTAGAATGTTTTCTACTCTAATCTTTCTATTAAAATTATTTTGCTTTTGATGATACTATTTTTTTCTTAAACTAGCATTGATTTTAGTTTTAACTTTTTATGGAAGTAAATGACAATAAAGGTTTAAATGGCAGTTATGGCAGAAAAATATCCAAAAATAAAGGTTTGTGTTATTTTTTTTAACACTAAACAATTAATTTATACTGGTTTTTGGTCACTGGTGTAATTAATCGAACTGGGTTTCAAACTGAATTCGGGAGTTTCTTTACTGATTATAATTTTTCATGCTTATATTTTTGGGAAAAAGAATATCTTATTTTTGACCAAGAGTTTCCAGAGAAATATATTTGGGATTTCCACGATCATTCATAACCGATATTAAACACGTTTATTTAAAAAGACATAAAATTTTATATGTGGTTTAAATAAAAACCCTGCAAATTTAAACATATTTTCAAAAGATTATTTTAAGTATTTCAAACAGTTATTTTTTCTTCTTTAATTAAGATAGATTATTTTTTAATAAATACAGCTTGAACCGCTAGAGAATATTTGCGTGATGTTTTTATTTGTTGAAGAAAGATTACTGTTTGTATGAATAATTTATTATTTTCGTTAAGAATAATTTATTACTTTACTTTAATTTTATATTCTTAAAATTAACCATAAATAAATATTGTATCTTATAATAATTAATAACTATCCATTTAAAATATAAAAAAAAACTTAGTTTATGGTGCAAGAATTTTCGCAAATAATTAATTGATCAAAATATTTTTTTTCAGTTATTTGTTTTGAAGAGGCTAAGATGTGTGACGTTAATGAAAAGTATCTATATTTTTAAAATTGTTTTTTATTTTATTTAATCATAATTTCGTGTTCTAGGAAATCTATAATGATGGTATTTTAGTCAAATTTATTTTTTGAATAAATTATTCAGGTTTTTTTTCTTCTTTCATATTGGAAAATATTAAGCATAGGAGTTGAGCTTGTCGCAACTGATACATTTCCCTATTTGTATTTACGTTAAATTAAAGATAAATCGAATGGAATAAATTTCTTTATACTGTGAGAGGAATCAATAAATCGACTATGTCAACCTATCAAAAGGTACCTGAAGATAGAATAAAGTTAGCATGTCATATATACTAGTGAATTAGTATTTAATATTTGTAGTGGTAGTTACGCCACATTACTCCCCTTCCAGAATTTTATCTGTGATAGAATTAGATGAACGAATACCACTAGTTGAATCAAGCTGTTTATTTATTTATATCAATAACGCTCATTATATTTCGCTCATAGTATTTCGCTCATTTTTTTTTCTTTACTTTTGTTAACAGCATTTCGCTCTTTTTTTTCTTCTCAATATTGTTTATTACCGGAAGTCTTCATGTACTTCAACGGATTTTTTCTTTTCTTTGAGCAGTATATTTTTAAACAAATCAACTGTTTAATGGGGATCATCCATCGATATTGGCAAGTTCATATCACGTCCGGGTCACCATTGCGGGAAATTAATAAATCGACTATGTCAACCTTCAATCTATCAAAAGGTACCTCAAGATAGAATAAAGTTAACATGTCTTATATATTAGTGAATTGGTATTTAATATTTGTAGTGGTAGTTATGCCACAAATGCAATATTTTTGATTTCTATAATTCTCTATAAGACATCTTAATATTTTAGACCATATTAAATATTATGATATAGTGGTAGTCAGAGAATGTCTCAGCATTCTTTCTTAAAGTGAATAATCAAATCTTTATATTGTTTGATAAATTAGTCTTAAAATTAAGATTAAGTCTAAAAATTGGATTAAACATCAGGTTGCTAAATTAACAGATCTGGAGCGGTTTCTAGTTCTGAATTATTTTTAACAAATTCATAAGTTGAAATTTTACAAAATAATTTGAAATATTCATCAATTCAATCGTGTTTCGGAAAAAAATCTTATATGAACTGTAAGAATGGTTTTTAGAGATATATTGTTTTTTTATTCTTCAGTTTAGTTATTGTGAATTGAAAAGTTTGCAAATATCAGTTTGCGAACTTATACATAATGTTTAAATATATATTCTTTATTCATTTACCTTTTATATAATTAATTTCATAAAAATAACTTAGTTATAATTCAAATTATTTATTTTTGGTTTAAAACGAGCATAGTTACAGGTTTAAAAATATCAGGTTAAAAAAGAATCAGGCGTTATGAAATAACTTATAACTGATAACAAATTTCTGTACATGTCACCATTATTCCGTTGATAATTCATATGAAAACTGCACGAATTGGTTTTGAATCTTAATTCAAAACTCAAGTTAATGTTAATACACAAAATGTTATTGAAAAATTATAACTTTGGCATTATTGTGTTAAATACTTTTCACAATTTTTCAAATAAATATCAAAAAAAAGATTAAATATTTTTTGGATATTATTATATAACTTTGTGAAAAATTTCCCTGGTGCTTAACATTCGCCACAAATGTAACTGACGATTCGTAGGCTAGCATGAACATGATGTTATTCTTTGCATTATTAACTTTCATAAAAAATAAAATTATTATTATTATTAAATATATTATTAAATACATTAAATGTGTGCATGTAGATATTTATGTATTATTAATATATAAGATTCATTTAAAGAAATAAATAGGAAGGTATTTTTTTCTGGTAAATTTTAGAACTTGTTGCTATGTTTTTACGTATGTACTAGTTATCAACTCAAAATCTCTCTAAATTTTTATTCATATGTCCTTTTAATAAAATTAATTTTTCTTTAAATTTTATCATTAATCATTTTTACGCTTATTAATATATAAATATTTCAAGACAATTAATATTTCAAGGACAATTTCGAGAGTGTACATTTTAGACAATGCAGCCTTTCTTCTATTTATATCAGCTGACATATCTTTAATAAATGTCGCTTCTTCTCTTTTAAGGTGCCTGACAGGACTAAGCTGTTAGGCTTCATTAATAAGGATTAATTTATTGTTTATTTGAAAACTGAATTCTCTATGTTTCTAAGCACCAGAGATAACTTTGAAAGAAGCTTACAAGAAAATCTTGAGTAATGAATTTCGAATAATCAGTTGACGCAAAAGTAGTTAGCGTAACTAATGATGATGATTTAAACTAGAAAAATAATCTGTGTTATTAAAGGTAAGGATAAAAGAAAATCTACATTTTCGTTAACTAAATTTTCATAAAAGAGTTTTAAACCTTTCATAGCAGGGGAATGACCCGTGCTTCATTATAAATATATCTATAGTCTCAAAGTCTAATAAGGAATAATTAATTTCTGTTTGTTGCATCATTATCTCATCATATGATACTGAATATGATGCAAAGTAGACTTCTTAGCGCTTTAATGTCTTTTATGTTAAATCTTAGAGATTAATAAAGAACAGTCTAGTAGCTGAAACGTCTGTATTAAATTTTAATTCCATGGTAAAGTTCTAAAAATATCTTCTGAGAATGTTTTAAAATATTTGTATTGTATGTTGTACTTTGTAGGCCCGTAAGCTTTGAAATATTTGTATTGTATGCTGTGCTTTGTAGGCCCGTAAGCTTTGAAAAGCACATGGAGAAAATTACCGTAATATATGCTAAGGGCATGTCTGGTTAAAGAAAAGAAAAAGAACGTAATTCTGGTTAATAAAATGAAAATATACGGAATCAAATCCATTTATTTGGTAATATTTTTATTCATATGGTAATAGTTTACCGGAAATTCTAGATCTCAAAATGATAGTTCTTATTATAATTCATTTAGTTAAAATTACAAACAGAAAGAGTAAATTTAACCAAATTAATTACAAAATTACCAAATATTTCTTCATTTACTACCAACCAGAATGCTAATAAATCCACATTTTATTGTTTATTTCACCGAAAAGCATTACCAAAGAATTTCAGAAAAAGTTAACGTGCTTTTTTGGTGTTCCCATATAAACGCGATCAGCGCAAATTCTGCCATATTCTGGTAGTTTTGACTATACTTTTTTTTTCTCTATGCAAGAATGTCGAACAATACTTTTCAAGATGAAATGGTTGTACTATTAAAAGAAAGTATTAAAATTTAATCAACTGAAATGTTTTCAGTTTAAAATTTATTAACTGAAAACAGGAAAAATTTTGTAACAATAAAATTAAAAGAAAATCATTCTTGATTTTAATCATTTTTATTTTATTAAAATAAATCAAATTTAAAAAGCAAAATTCACTTAAGAAAATGAATCGAACATTGAATAAACCAATTAGAGTTTGCACGTAAATTAACTTTAAAACATTCTAAAACCTGAAAGACTAAAAACTTCAATCGGAAATAAATTTGTATTTCAATCAGACCATTCTCAAATTCCGTGGATTTGGAAGTTGTGTCTTACTTTTAAAAACTACCTTAAAAATATTGTTATTGCTTGTTGAAAAAAAATAGGAATTATGCATCAGAGTTCGTAATTTATAGTGTAAGTTCACTCTGTCAGAATTTTTATTATTATTTTTTTTAAGTTTGATTCGTTTCATCTGCAAGACTAAAATAAATCTGACGGTTCCGTCAATGTGTCACACTAAATTCTGCTACTGTAAAGTAAAGTAGTTAGAAATGTAATAGAAAAATTTAACTCTAAGTAATTGCGAACCTCAAGTAAAGTTTTTTTCAAGAACTAAGACAATTTGAAACTTTTGAGAACTACCAATGCTTTTAAAATGTTTCCATTATTTTTTAATTTGCCTGACACCTTTTCGGTTTGCCAACTTATTTCAAGGCTTAAAAAAAAATAAGCATTCAAAGTTCCATTGGTTAACGCAGTTAAACCAGTTTGTTTTATTTTAGGCCGTTTGCAATATACCCCAAGCAGTGAAGGCTTATTTTATTATATTTCTTAACCGGCGTTAAGCAGCTGACTCAATTCTGAGTTTACTATCATCAATGTTCAACTTCACAGCTTTGTAAATTTGAAACAAACTCTAACAAGAGAACTTCTGTATGAAGCTTTTGAACTAAGATTTTTTGATTGAACTAAACCGCATTTGAGTTGCATGGAGAGGAAAACCACGGAAACATGACATTGTAAGTCAAGCAGCAAGGGGATTCTAATCTGTCTACCTATGTTCCGACTGTTATTGATGATACTTTACGTCAGGATTCGAACTCGGTCACCTAGTTGGAAGGCGAACACTCAATCCCCTGAGCTATCACGGCTCAGTCAAGGCTTATTGTAAAATCTTTGTTATAAGGTTTATTGCAATCAGCCTGATAAAGTTCTGCTTGATTGAATAATTCTTCACTTATTTACTAAGTTTAATATTGGTCAATTGTAGCGAGTCCAAAAAGTATCAGAAAATTATATTATACATAAAACATCAACAATTATTCTGGCGCATTGAATTATGTCAGTTAATTATTCTGCTAGACCACGGCATACGTTTGTTTTGATTAGTTGATGCCATCGAAGTTTGTTATGCATCGATAGAAACTAAAACAAAACTAATATTTTTCTTACTTGAAATATGCTAACTAAGTTGTTTCGATGAGAATAATTTGAAGGTATTGCTTAATATAATGCTCAGAAGAAAAAAAAAATCTAAAATAAAAAATATTTTTAGCAACACTATCTTAGTATTTTTATTCCAAATTTACGGTTAAAACAGCAGTCGGTCTATTTATTTTACTGTAAAGTTTACGTTTAGGAATATTTCTTTGTCTTCACAGTTTTGTAACTATTTATAACTTGTTAGACACCGTAAAAATGAAATTTTTTCTGAACATTGGAGTTGGGTTAATTTAGCAATTGGAGTTAAGTGTATCGTTAAATGCGGTTTAGTTTATATTGTGTTGCTATTTATCGTGAAAGATGCGAAATATTAGACTATTTTGTGTTTAGCAGCACTGGGGTACTGCCATGTATGCGTGAGTGAAAGTTTTGTATTCTACGTAATAGTTCAGTGGAACAAATTGAAAATTAAAGGCAATAAAAACTTATCATATTTTGAAGGAATGGAGCCAATTTTGTAATGTTAATGCTGGTCTTGGAAACCAGATTCAGCTCGTCATTAGATTGGCAGATTAGTCTTTTTGGCTAAAGTATGCACCCAGATGCAAGTAACTAAGATGCTTCATAAGGTGTTCATCACACATTTATTGCTCTAAGATTATTAGTCAACCACTGTTGTGTTAAGGCTTTCGATGACGTAAAATATGAACACGAATTTGTAATTCTTATCACATGACTTAGCTTTCAGATCTAGTTTTTTAGTAAAAACAATCAGAAAATGATTTTTTGTATAGTTAACAATTTCGATGCCACCTTTTAATGATTTTTTTACCATTTTGGTTGATGAAGGTAAAATGAAATATAAATTGTTATTAAATTATTTAACAATTTATAACACTGTAGAATATAGTTTTCAATGATTTAAACTTAATTTAAAGATTAAAAAAATCAGTCGATTTATGTATTTTCTTGCTTAAATTTTCACAAAAAAAAAATATATTCGCAGAATTTGATTTTACCTAAGCTAGTTTTCTAGCTCAGATTCTTCAAGAGCTCTACACATAACAAAAAAATGCCTGTTTAGATAACGTTATTTTAAAAGCAAGCAAGTAAGTGAAGTACAGATTTTCCACATCTTTCTTAGTTTTAGGGAAACAATTGATAATTATCTCCCTTTTGTCGAGGCTGAAATTAAATTAAGATCCTGAAACGCTTAGTTTCTTTACCAAGTGATAATTAATTTTGATTTTCGCGGAATAAAAATTTTAAGAAATGGTTTTTGTGAGAAAGAGTCTCCTCCTCGGAAATTATAAACCCAATCCCGTTGTGAAACATAAAGTTAATTTAAAAGATGTAGAAACAGATATATATATATATATATATATATATATATATATATATATATATATATATATATATATATATATATATATATATATATATATATATATATATATATATATATATATATATTTATATATATATATATATATATATATATATATATATATATATATATATTTATATATATATATATATATATATATATATATATATATATATATATATATATATATATATATATATATATATATATATATATATATATATATATATATATATATATATATATATTTATATATATATATATATATATATATATATATATATATATATATATATATATATATATATATATTTATATATATATATATATATATATATATATATATATATATATATATATATATATATATATATATATATATATATATATATATATATATATATATATATATATATATATATATATATATATATATAAGTTTAAAATGAAGATAAAACAAAGGAAAATTACAGACAAATGAGAAAAGGGGGGAGGAAATAATAATAATGACAAACAACTGGGGAAAAAAAAAGAATTAATCTTAAAAAAAAAAAGAAAAAAAAAAGTTTTTTTAAAAAACCGGAAAATAAAAGATATAATCTTTTCATCAGCCCACACGATTATATACGAAAAAGAGTGCTTTCTAATATTGTATCAATATAGCCAAAGCAAAATATATCAATACAATAGTGTGAGGAGCACTCAAAAAATTTTTATTACACAAATTAAGACTAAAAAAAAAAAAAATTAACACAATAAGTAAAAATAACACGTAAAAACAGAAAATCAAATATAAAGGAAGATCAGAATAAAACAAAATCTATAAAGCGAGCAGTGAAATATAATGAACTTACATGAACGGGAAATTTTTCAAGAATGATTTAAAAAGTTTACGTAACAAGATTCCCAGATTGCAAAATATGAAAACTATGAAAACAAAAGCGCAAATTGAGTGTAACTAGAGGAGTTTAAAGTGCGTTCTTGCTGCATTACTGAAGTCCGTTTGATTTGTTAGTTACCAAGGATGGGTCAGAAAACGGATGTGCGCGAGGTAATATTATACTGGATAATTTAAAGAAGTTGACTATAAATAATTTTAGAAAATAAATATTTATTAAATTTTAGAAAAAAATATAAAATAGAAACGAGAAAGAAACATGAATTGCCAGTTTTGCACTGGCAAAACTGGTAATTCATGTTCAACTTTTTTTGTTAGTGCAAAATTGGCGATTCATGTTTCTTTCTCTTTTCTATTTTATATATATTTTTTAAATAAATATTTGTTTTCTAAAATTATTTATAGTCAACTTCTACACGATCCCTTATGCCTTCAATAGGCTGTTGCGGGAACGCTATATACACATGCCACAAACTATTATTTCATGCTTTATATATATATATTTCTTTTATATATATATTTCTTTTTCCACTGTTAAAAAAATCATAGTTTTATTGTATTTTAAAAAATATCGACATAAAATTACGCTTGGTTTGTGCTACCATGGATAAAAGGAAAAAAGAAAGAATACTCAAAGGAATTTATGTTAGGAAAAATTTCAGTGAGCTTTTTAGAATTACCTTTGAGAGCGGTGGTATTAAAGGGTTAAAATATGCTTCAAATAATTCCACCCATAAAATATTGTTAGAAAAAAAGTATCTAATCTGAAGAGGATTATTTGGCTGGAAAGACAAGAAATCACATGGACTTCTATTTTATTCTCTTGATATCCACCGACCAATCTTCTTGAAGGATATATCTGAAAGAGTGGAAGATAATTGAGGTCACCTTGTGTCACGTTTGGAGAAGGCATCTCCAGAGAAAATAGACTTTTGTCAGGAGCCAGATAATACTTGGAAGTGTGCAGCTGAAGTCTTTAGCAAAATAATACCTTTCCGCTTTTTGACTTCTGGATTGGGAAAAATGATTCGAAGACTACGGCTTAAGGCATATAGTTAAAAATAACTGAGCCATTGGGCATTGTCAATGAACAAAAAATAGCTTAATAAAGTTGAATTAGTTTTAACAAGGACTTATTGGAAGAAGAAAAAAGCTAACATTTCAAGTATGGAATATAATTACAATCCATAAAAGCATTTTGTACAGAAGTGGGAAATTTCAGGTTGTTAAGATATTTTATAATTATTCCATTTGTTAACTTTTGGTTGCTGAAAATGATTAATATTTTTATTATCGCTTTTGACCATTTTTGTCAAACAAATAAAATGTGTCGAATCAATTTTTTTTTATGAAATGGTAAAAAAGTTATTCGAAATTATTTAAGGCATGGTAATATTCTTTTAGTTACGAAAGTCATGTTTTGAAGGTAATAACGCTTTTTTTAAACAATAAGAATGAGCAGACACATTTATACGCATGCTTGAGAAGTAAATATTAAAAGCTTGTTTAAGTTGAGATTACCAAATTTATTTTTTGAAATTCGTACAGCACAGGTATATTAATACTGGGTTCTTCATAAGTTTTGACAAACATTATTTCACCAAAAACTATTCGCTTGTTGCTGTAAAATGACAACTTAATGGTTATAAGATGCCTAAACTGCAATAATTAAGCATGATTTCTGTACGATACTGTATATTGAACCCCATTCTGACTCAAAAGCTCATCTTGATGATTTTGAGTCTTATTTCACTCACATGCATGCCGATTTCCTAGATAATTACATACGTTCTGGCTGAATTGTCTTGGATTGTCTCCTTTGGCTACCGCGGTTTTTCTTCTTAGGTTTTCTGCATCGCTTTCCTTTAAATTGCTACATTATCTACTGGGCATTTTCGCACGTTTTACTATTCTGTCAACATCATTCACGTGTGCCACAAACCAACAGATGCAGATGTTGGTAAATCGCAACTATCAACCACATTATTTTCCAATGATTTTTCAAGAGATATTCTTCGAAAACATCTCATCATTGGGTTTTGTCTTTCGCCTGATTTATGTCACAGCTGACATTAAAAAATCATATAAGCTAATCTTTTTTTCGGCATCCACCTCTATCTCTCTTATTTAATGAGATCTACAAGCGCAAGTATTGAGCTTCAAAACAGATTGCTCGATTACTACTACTATTTGAGGTTTCTCAGATCGAGCAATATCACCCGTCAAACGCTCCGCATAGCGTAGAGGTAGCGGGTTCAAATTCCACTGTTACTTTGAATGATTCTTCGTGTTCAGTATTGGTCCCGCAGTGGACTGATCGTTAAGGCACGGTTCCCAGCAGATCACCGAAGTCAAGCATCACTGGATGCGGTCACTGTGTGGGTAGGTGACCACTTGGATCAGTCTGCGTAGGGACTGAGGGCGTGCTGTATTGGTCCTTGTTAAACTGAGCTACTGTAAAGTGTTCGACTTCGAAGCGGAGGTGCCACACCTTCTGCTCAGGATCAAAATTGTGATGGCATGTATTTGGATCATCCTCAGGGATGTTTCCCAGACCATCGCCAATAGCAGCTCTAGTGCGACGTAAATGAATTACAACAGCAACAACTTCTCAGTGCTATCTGACCTCTTGCTTGACAAAGGCTTATATGCCTTAATTGAGCACACAAGCCCGTAAATATATGCTGAACCAATAGATAAATAAATAAATACATGTCCGCCTTAGTCGAGCTGTGTCACCCGGCAAACGCTGCCCCAAGATCGGAAGTAGAGGGTTCGAATCCCGCTGTTACCCTGGGTGTGGGTCATGCTATCTTTCTTTATGTTGTGCTATCTGTCCTTCTACTTTACTCAGGTTTATAAGCCGTTATTGAGCACACAAGCTTGTAAATGTATGTTTATTAATAAATAAACAAATAAATAAAATAAATAAATGCTACTATTCATTCACGTGCTATTAGTTTTGAGAATGAGCAGTATGTTTGACCTATTGACTTTCATCGAATTTTGTTCCCAATTTTTATGAAGTTCTAATTAAAGTGATTCAGTATGGTAGTTTGATGATCTAGAGAGAAAGTAAAATCCTCCATTCTAAATGTAATTACCATTGCCTACCAGAAGAAATCTTTTTTACAAAAACTAATGTACAAATACATTTGGTATTAATTTATACTTCAATTATTCTGCCATTCTTTTTGTGTTACGTTAAAAAGAAACTAATGTGTTCATTGTTAAAAACTGATGAAATTCCTTACTGAAGTTGGAAACAAAGAACTGGAAAATGAAACCAGTGAGTTATCATGAGTAAGTTCAAACTTAAGTTTAACCTTTTTCTAATTAGATATTAAGTTCATATAAATACGATATTTTTGTTTCAATTATGCTAATTAGTTTATGCAAGTAGCACGATTATTTACAGTTAAATTTTTATTTATGTATGTTAGTTAAATGTTACATAGAATAAAGGGCATAAAACTGTCGTTTTACAAGTACTGATATTTCTAATTGTGTATACAGGGAAATTATATAAACGATTTGTTCGAAATGTAATTTACGCGTAGCACTATAATTTATATAAACCAAATCGTAATGCATATAATTTGAATGAGTAGATTATAAATCAAACGTTTTAAAGACTTATAAAACAAAAAGTTGGGTACATGGTCATTTTTAGAAAACTTGCCCTTTTCATGTCTGACTTTAAATAATTTTAATAACTGAAATTAAATTTCAAATGACAGTTTTTAGCACTCAAATTCCTTTACTATATGCTTTTTATTAAATGTAGATACATTAGATACATAGAAATTAGTATTTTAATGCGATACAGCTTACATGCTATATTCCAGCTTTTTCTCCTCTTATTTTACTACAATTAAACTAACTGTTAATTGAAAATATTTTTAATTTATCTAGTTGTGAAAATTGTGTTATATATAAAATGCGGAGCAGCTTATCTAACATACAGATTAATAATTTCTTTTGAGTGAAAATCAAACATTTTTATATTGTCCCGGGATTTTTTCCACTCGGTTACCATAATTATTGCATTAAAATATTTCTGTTGAATTGGTAAGTTATAGTCAGCAAAAATTTATTTCTACATAATCTGAGTTGGCAAAAATATCCATTTCCGTTTTTTTTTCTGGTCTCCATGGTTTATTATTAGATAAGGTAGCCATTTTAAAAAATGTCTTTATATTTCTCTGTATTCTAAGAAAATAAAGTTTTGACGAAGTAAGAATGTTTCACTCATTTTTCTTACAGTTATTAACATAACTTTTTTTTAAAAAAAATTTATTATTTTACTATTCATTTGATCAGATCAAATTACGTTTTTCAGTTTTTTTAGAAACATTTCTTTTTTTCAAGTAAACCTGTATGAGTTAACTGACTTGCAGTTTGCTTTTCCCTACGTTACTCCTGCACTGTGTTACCATGTTAAGAAAAATAAATTTATTGATTTTTTTTTTTTTAATTCAGCATTTCATTAAATATTAAGTACCTTAAAAGAAATTCAAGTAGCTTGTATAACTAAAACTTAGTAACTTGCAATGCAAGAACACTTAAGTTTAGGTGTAATGTCAGCCTTCTGATAACTTTTTCCTAGTTGTTGCCGATGATTTAAAAACTATATTTCCCTGCATAAATTAACAAAACGCAGTTTTAGTAATTTACAGTGTATTTAAATTTGACTAGAGTGTACATTATTTACTTTTGAAGGTAACATTTTACTTAAATATTTTGAACAATATTATACTTAATTATATACTTAAATATTTAACAGAGAAGAACACAAAGCTTCTGTTTTAAGTTTCAAGTTGATCTGCTGTTTTAAGTTTCGTGGATAAAAACATTCCAATTGCAGTTGAAATTTTTATAAGTTGTAATTCGAATATTTATTTTTGAAAGAAGAATGTTTCTGAATGTTCCTTTATATTTTGAAAACGACCCATATGCCAAGTTTGACCAGAATAAAAAAGTATCTAATATGCCAGCGAATCAAGTACGAATTTCAAAGCTATTGAAGGAAATTTGGGAATCAGTTCCGTAGGTTTGCGAATGCAGCTAGTTGGGGGTGGAGCTCTCCAGTTATTTAATAATAACTTAATTTTTTAGTTGAAAATTGTTTTAAGGACCATTAAATTGTAAGTTGTTTTAATTTTTTAAAACTTTTTTTTCCGAAAATTTCTCCATTTTTCAAAAATTTCTCAGCGAGTTAAAACTAAATTTTAGCGAGTTAAACTTGGCCAGTTTTCCCCCTAAATCTGTCGCGTACGTTCTCTGCAATTTGTTTTATATTATACCTTTTGCCTAAAATTTTTTATTTTAGATATTTTATTTCGTATTCCAAAAATCGAGTTTTTCATAAAAAAGGGCTAAATTTTTTGACTTATCAAAGTATAATCTTTTGCATAAAAAAAAACAGGCCGCCTTTTTTTATTTTAACAAAGTATAATCTTTTCCTAAGAATGATAAAATAAAAAAAATATTTTATAACACGACAAATATGGAATTATACACGTACTCTCTTTCTCTTCAAATCTAGAAAATATAAAAATACATGTTTTATTTCAAGTTCCAAACTTTTGAAGAAATCCTACAAGTTGCGTTGTAATAAATTATGGAAATATTTTCTATGCAGAAACTACAACTTTAAAATGTTACCAAGAAGCTTGTTCATTCTGATCACAATATGTTTGATCCAGAAAAATGTACTTTTACGCCATGCATTCTCAAAATTAAATATTAAGTTTGCCCAAGAAAGAGTAAGCAAAACGTAAAGTTTTCAGCCCAGGAATATGAATTATGGAGTTCTAACTCTATTCTTCCTTTCATACAGAATAAAAATAGAATGCTGTTGTTTTATTATATTTTCCTGTGACAACCCGGAATTCTGTGTTGTTTACTCTCTTACATGTTATCCGAAACACACACACAATAGTTGGTTTAAAAGGATATACAATGCATTCCTGTTTCTTCTGAAAATTTTGTGTTAATTTTTTTTGAAGTGATAAGAAATATTTATTTTTCTGAAAGTATGTGAATATAAGTTGTTTTTGGTACGGAATTATTTTTATTATGATGACGGATCTTCTACTTTGAAATTTGCTATGGAATATGATATTTTTACGCAACGAAATGGCGAAGAAACTGACATTTTCGATTCCTTAAGTAATGTAAGATTTTAACTCTCAAGTGGTTTTCATGGAAGTTTGCTCGATTTTGCATATTGGGGTGTAAAATATATGGGGACAGAAATTGGAGAAGACTTTTCTACGGCAAGTGGATTCTTAATTCGCGAATACTTTTAGAATAATTGAACCAAAAAAAAGCGAAGTGAATTTTTATCTCTTTATAATTTCTCAAAAAATAATCTACATACAGGATGTTCCAAAATTTACCCAGTAAATTCAGAGGGTTAATACAAAAACATAAAGACGATAGAAACTTAACGTAGAGTATGAGGTTTCAATCCCCGTAGGGAGAATGAAAATCGCAAACAACATATGCCAGTCATGCGACACTTGTTGCGTGGCCTCCACGTTCTCCTGATTTTGTATATTTTAATCCGTGGGACTTTTTTCCCCGTTGGTTGTGAGTTCAAGTAAATATGATGATTATGGACTCAAGGGAAGATCTTATGCGCAGATTGCTTTGTTAGACATCAAAAATAATTCTGGCTAAATCGAGTGCTGCTGGAAATCATTTTTAAGCTGTTGTAGTCTATGCATTTCAAACAACTCTAGCAATAATCAATCAGATAAACCTTTTTGTTCTGATAAACTTTTTGCGGTATACTTTGAGGATGATACCTGCATATATTTCATCTTCTTAAGCTTCCACCATCTTTATGTATTTTAACTACTTTCTGGATTTTTCAATCTAATTTTTGAACACCCTGAAAATAAAAAGCTAACACAGTCCCAGGAAAAGGGCAGAGTTGGAGAATATAACGAAATATTAGTTTTTAAAACGTGGGTTACATCGCGGGACCAGATGCATAGTATACAAAGATCAGGTTACTAGGTGACCGTGTAATCAGGATTTAGTTTTTTTTTTCGTTGGATAAAGCTGATTAAATACATACATTTTTCAGACATCAAAATTGAAATCCTTTTTTTTTAGTTCTAACAGCTACCGATAGAGATGCAGATGATTGCAATAAGAGATTATCACTTGCAATATTTATTTTATAACTGATAGATTCGTTGCTGCCCTTGCCTGTCCAAAATACAAAATGTTGAAATTTTCTGCAAATTTAACGCTTTGTATTTACAAAAAGAAGAAAATAACTCATAATCATCATGATTAAATTCTTAATTTTTATGCAGAATTTGAAAAAATACAAAGTTATTCATGCAAGAGATGAGAGTGAAAAAAAATCGACACGATAATATTTGTGAGTTTCTTGATCCGAATTCCTGATCTTGATTATGAATCAAATATAAGTAGGATAATGATGTTTCTCACTTTATAAGTTCGGTATATTTTTAAATAAAAGACTCATGTTGATATTTATTTCAATTATGGTGTGTATTAACTCTATTTTACAATTTTGAACAATTTGAATTACATGCGAGCAGACTCTCTCAGTCTGCTCGCATGAAATTCAATATAGGATTGCAGCTAGCTCTAATGGTGAAGAGATCCAAAAAAGAACTGCGAAAACTTCTTCGGGGTTTAGTGAGGGAGAATAAATAGAGATGGTGAACCTCTATGTAATATAAGGGGGACCGAAAAGTAATGTCGTCTCGGTGCATTAAATATTCGTTGGGCTAAAAAAAAATTTTTTTTCGATCCATTTTGTTTCATTTTTGATCCGGTATTGAGAGGTTGTTGATACCGAGGAGGAATACCTTATTGATTAAAAAAATAAATCTTTATAACAAATATGAAATGCACCGTTGCGACATTACTTTCTGGTCCACCTAATAGTTTGAAATTATTGCCCTGGTGGTTTAGCCTGCTAGAAAGCTATAATTCTTGATAAAGTTTTTTGAATACCTTTTATCTTTTCTATAAAATTTTTAATTGGTTATTTATTTATTTATTAAGTTTTGCAATAATATTTAGAGATATTTATTGTTAATCAACGATTAAATAAGTGGAGAAAATGAAGGTAATTTATTTACAATAAGTGTTTTATGAAAACATCAATTTTTTTTAATAGTGAAATTTTGAGACGTCTTGAAAATATAGTCTATTATTAATGGATATTACTTAAATTTTTAAGTAAAGTACTAGCGATTGTCAAATAAACCTAGTTTTGGTATACTTAAAAAAAATTGCAGTAAATTTGAAAGAATAAGTACAAATCAAACAAAATTCTTTTCCTTTGTTAACTGGCAAAACATAGGTTAGTTGCTGACATATAACGAGTATATGCTGCAACTCCAATATACTGCAAAAAATTCCGGATCACATTCCGGTCAAAAATGCCAGCAATCAGGATGTTTTTACTTTTTACCATAAAATCCGGTTTTATCGGAGCATGTTATGGAACAAAAAACTGATATATTGTAATTTTTACAGTAATAATTATCGTAAAGTCATTGAATCACTCTAATGAAATAAATACTAAATACTGTAATACTGTAATTTGCAATTACATTACAGATAATTTTAGATAATTGTAATTGCACTTTATATTGTAATTTGATGCAGAATTATTTACAATTCCCCCAAAAAATTCTTTTATCCTTTACCATTCCCTATTGAAACAGATAACTTTAGAATTACTTTTGGAAATAATTTTCCATTTATTAGAAATAGTTATTTTGCTCTCTCACATGTTAAGAAAATTACAAGATTTGTCTCTGAAGTAGTAGGAGAATTTTTAGTTGCTAAAATACGCATTTAAAATAACCGTAGTGTTCATCATTGTTATTGAAACTAACAAACAGTCATCCAACCCAATCTTTCTTCATTATTCACTGCTGTAAAATCAGAAACAATACATACATTACCGTTAAAGCCCGAAACTCGTTAATGAGCACATCAACTAGCTAATCTGCATATTAACTGATTTCCTCCGTTAAAGTGTGGAAACAAAAGTTTTACATATTTTACTTAGATAATGTAGACTACAACGTCCTTAAAATTCAAAAGTTTGCTTCTTTCAGTCTATTTCTAGTTAGTTGATTGATTCTTGATATTATAGTTTTTAAGGTGATTGATGATTGAATCTTTCAATTAATTTGTTGATTGTGTTTGATTATTATTTCTAGATTTTTTGATAGCTAAAAATAAATAAAATTATATTTAAGAGCTATGAACCATCATGGATCCATCAAAGGTCTTATTTTCACTTTACCTAATATTTAAGTAGGTGATGTGTATATTATCTAGGTATTTTGTAGATTATAGTAATTTGAGTAATGAAAAAATTTTTTGCCACTGTAACGGATCACCCTTTCCAATATGGACATGACCTAGATAGTAAGTAGATAGTATTACTGTACTACAAAAAAAGCAAGGTCAAAACTATCAGAAAATGGTAGTTCCCCGTGTTTCTGGCGCTATAGAAACACTAAAATCTCGGTAATTTTAACCGAAGTGCCTTGGTAATACTTTTCGTAAAACAAGCAATAAAATAAGTTTTTTTTATCACATAAATAGTCTTTTGCCATATTTTTTAAAGTAAATGAGGTAAAATTTGACAACTTTGAGCATTGCATAAAAACTATTTTTTGTTAAATTTACTTTTTTAGCTTTGTAATTGTTACTTAATGTATGGTAATGCTTCGTAGTGGTGACACCTGTTGGACGTCACTGAATTTAAATTAAATTAAAAAATTCTAACTTCGTTTAATTTCTTGGAATAAAATAAAACTAAGACACAGGGTTGAAAATAAATAAATTGAGGTATGTTAGTTATTATTTTCCCGTTTTAATGTATTTTACTGAGCTCCGGAACTATACTTCAGAAAATCAGAAGTTTTGGTAAGCTGTTGCCTTCAGAACAAAAAAAAATAAATAAATAAAAAAAAATAAAAAAATTAAACATATGAAGGATTTAAATACCATACATTTTGGTTTTATTGACCGAAATTACGCTTTTTTTTTATTTATTACCAGAAAACTCATTTTAAAATAATACGGTAATTTTACCTGTTCTTTTTTCTCCGCATACAATTTAGCGGTAAAAAATACCTTCAAAAATGAGAACAGAATAGAACAGAAAGAATAAATACAGTCACCAATAAAATCACGACACTTCATTGAATAGGCTTTTGAATAGTCTTGATTAATATATACGCATTTTTAAAAAATGCAGTACAGAACAGAAAAAATCTATCCACCAACATAATTAAGATATTTGATTGGATGGGTTCTTGAACACTCATGATTACAAAAGACATCATTTATTTCCAAACACTATTCATTTTAAAACGTTACTGATTTAGAAGCATATTTTCAAACGGTAAGTATGTGTTATCATACACAAAGAAAAAAGTTCTAGAAAAATTACAATACTATATGGTAATGACATTTCTTCTAAAAATACAATAATTATGTCAATAAAAATTAAAATATACGGTAATAAAACCGTTCATTTGGGAAATTTTCCATTCACATGGTAACATGGACGGTAAATTTTCCATTCACATGGTTACGGTTTATGGGAAATTCTGGTTTTCAAAATTATAATCCTTATTAGCACACAGTTAGTAAAACAATAAAAGTAAATTTTATTGAACAAATAATTGTTTTTCCATCCTCTAAAGCATTATGGCACAATTACTAAATTTTACTACATTTACCAAATTTTAGCACATATTATGAAGCCATATTTTATAGATTTTTATGAAAATCTTTAGCAAAGCGCTTCGGTAAAAATTACTGAGCCAAAACAATTAAAAATTACAATTGGCATTTCTATAGAGCCAAAAATGTATAAAATTTTACTATATTCTGATAGTTTCAACCACACTTTTTTTCTCAGAGTAAGCTATAACATTTCCCTCAACAGCAATAAAGTGACATAATCAATACTCACTTAACATTTTCATAATTTAGTGTTTCAAAAATGCATAATTGTTTTAGTTTTCACTTGATAGCATACAATATTATGAATTGAAAAATATTATAAAAAAACATAATTATAAACTAGAAATAATGTTTTCCTAAACTAATTTAAACTTTTAAAGGTGTTTACTTTCTCGCTGAATGAGTTGTCGTAACCCAGATAAATTATTTTTATTTTTCCTTTCAAAGATCTTCAAAAAACATGACAAGGAATTTAATCTTGACATATTTCTTCTTTTGTGAGGTCTAACAATTCACTTATTTCCTTATATTTTTTTTTTGGTTTTATTTTTCAGAAGAACATTCTCATTTTTATAGGGGCAGATTTATTCCTACCTAAAGTTTTGATTTCCGTTCTAAAGAAAGAAATAAGGTTTCTGTTGGTTATTTTAAGACCCATAAATAAGAATTATGCGCGTTTTATTGTCTTTTTTTAAAAAATAACTTATAGTAGTCTTTCCCAATTTGTAAAAAAATTATAAGAAAATAAAAAGATGAAAACCAATATTGTCGAATATTAAGCTTTTAATGTATAAAAATTTTTCAAATGTAGTTTTATAAAAAGGAAAAAGAAAGATATTTACTGAAAAAGTTTTTTCTCGATCCAGTTTTCTATAAAAGTTTTTTTAATGGTGTTTTTCAGAAAAGGATTTCTTAAGAAAATTTTCTGATGCAGAACAGAAATATATTATTGACTATTTTTTTTCTCAAAATTAATTAAATTTATAATTTTATTGTTTTAATACAAAACAGAAAAAATAAACTTGTATGAGATTAAAACCAAAGGTTAATTTCCATACTAAACTAAAAAGAATATATTATTTAATTATTTTTAGGGGAGATGTAATTATTATTTTTGATTTAAGCATAGGAACTTAAAACAATAATTATTAAACAAAATTTGAGGGTAGTACAGATTGAAAAAATTCAGGTAATATTACCGTGCTGCACGGTATTCATACTTCTGGTAAAAAAAAAACAATATAATTTTGGTCAATAAAACCAAAATATACGAAATTTAAACTATTCATTTAGTAATTTTTACGTTTATTTAGTAATGGTTTACCAAAAATTATGATTTTAAAAATTACAGTTCTTTTTACCATACCTTTTGTAAAAATTTCTAAACTGAAAAGTCAATTTAACCGAATATAATGTGTTAATTGCAAACTCCAGAATTTCATGATAAAATAAAGAAAGTTTACCACAGTTGCTAAATTTCAACACATATTATAAAACCATATTTTATTGTTAATTTTACTAAAATTATTTTAAAAGTGCATTGGTACAAAATGCCGAGCTTTATAGTGTTCCCATGGTGACAAATATACATGCAAATAAATATAAAAATTAGTAGAACTTCTTCAATTTCTGATTAAAATCACGCTCTATTATTTTTACTTGTTCATATTCCAGTTAAATATAATAACTGCAGTGAAATAATTTATTTTCATGATTCAAAATATTTTATTACAAAATTAAATTTTTTTTGAAAGTAAAAAGGTAAGTTTGAAACTAAATCATTTTCTAAAATTTTCATATTTTTACATTCAAGTTTAAAAATTTTATTCAAGTTTAATTTTTATATTAAAGTTTAAATTTATTGAAAGAATCAGCTTTCGTAATGCAAAATATTTGCCATCCGTGCTATTTTGAACGATATATGATATCTATAAAATTAAAACGAATTTTTAATATTAAATCATTTTTTAACATTTTGCGCAACTTTTATATTCAAACTTACGAATATGACAACAACACTAAATTAACTAATTTCAGACATTGTTATTTATTTACCTGACATATCCATACAAATTAATTGAAGATTTTTTTTTATAAAATCCTTAATTTTATTATTTGTTTGTATTCAAGTTAGGTTATATAATAACTGCAAAAACATAAACTAGTTTCCATCATTTAAAATATTTGAACAATCGTGATTTAAAACATAAGAGGAATTGAAATAAATCGAATTTTTGATATAAAAATAGGTTGACTCATTTTGTACTAGTTTTTTTTAATAAAATGTTATGCTTACGCTTGTTGATACGATAACGGACCTGAAGTAACTAGTTTCCATCATTAAAAACATTTGCTTGTGAGTCAAATTTTAATTCTTCCAAGATTAAAACTGCTTTTTGAAGCATTCTATAAAATAATTTTAAAAATTTGAAGCATTCTATACCATTTTTATTGCCATGTTAGAGACTATTACAAGAACAAAGAGATTACTAATTTCCGTTATTTAAAAAATTTGCCCACGTAGAATATTACACCTCCATTATACCATAAAAGAAGCATTCAAGAGCTATGAACAACTCCATTTACGCTTATATTGTCAGCAAAAGATTCCATTTATCCTTCCCGAGATCCTTTGTTGAAAGAAAACAATGTATGCATTAATTCTCGCTGTCTAATATTCCCCTGGTTTCTTAAAGTTTTAGATAAATATATATTAACTTTAAAATGGTGGACTCAATGTAAGGTCATCATGCTCAAAATAGATTTTAATTAGAAGTAAACTGCTTCATAAGTTGGTGAAAGTCTATTTTCTTATAAAAAGCATTAATTTCATATCAGTAGGAATCTTTAAAAGAGATGCCTTATTTGTATGCCTATCAAAATTATTTTAGTCATGTATAAACACTTATAATCATAATGATTGTCAAAATTTTATCACTGAGTATTATATGGTGAGTTATTTGATAGCAATAAATATTTCATCTACGTAACAATAATATCATTGTTACGTAGATTGTATATTTTCATCGTCATCCGTTCGTTTAGTAAGCTCGTCATTATCATCGTTATTTACGTAGCATATTGTTATATATAACAGGAGTACATTTGTACAATTTAGATATCCGATTTCCTAAATGTATGTATTCATATTTTAAGTTTTTTTTATATCAAAACAAAACTTACCTGCAATTTAAAAAGTAATATATCTGAAGGAACACAGACTGAAATTTATGAAATTCCTCGTTTTAGCAAAGAAAGTTTTCATAATATTTTTTTCTACTTCGCTCCTAACTTTTTAACATATTCCCTATTTCGTTGCAGTTTATAAAACCGTATTATAAAAACACATTCTTTTAAACGTACAATCGCAACAATTACGTGCAATTTACAATTATTTTAGACAATACTAATCTTTTTTTCAATCTTTAAGAAAAGCAGTCAATATATATATATATATATATATATATATATATATATATATATATATATATATATATATATATATATATATATATATATATATATATATATATATATATATATATATATATATATATATATATATATATATATATATATATATATATATATATATATATATATATATATATATATTATATATATTATATATATTATATATATTATATATATTATATATATTATATATATTATATATATTATATATATTATATATATTATTATATTATTATATTATATATATTATTATATTATTATATTATTATATTATTATATTATTATATTATTATATTATTATATAATTATATAATTATATAATTATAATATTATAATATTATAATATTATATAATTATATAATTATATAATTATATTATTATATTATTATAATATTATAATATTATATATATTATAATATTATAATATTATATATATTATAATATTATATATATTATAATATTATAATATTATATATATATTATATATATATATTATATATATATATTATATATATATATTATATATATATATTATATATATATATATATATATTTATTGTTAACTTCACGTAGTTCGATAACACTTTTTACAAGAACAAATATCAGTAAAGCATACATAAAGAATTCTTTTGAAATTTATGTATAACAATGCATTACGGTAATGCTAAAAGAACAGTCATATTTCACTCATCTGCCTCGAAAAGTTTAAAATAGAAAGTAATAATATTAGTAGTGACCTTATTAATGCTACAAGTTATCAGTTTACCAAATTTCTACAGAATCACATGTAGAGAGCAGGAACACTAACGAAACAGAGAGAAAGAAATATTTATATGCAAGAAAATAAGATATAATTTAAAATATATATATTTAAAGACATGAACGTTTAAATGGCAAACTGTTTAAGTGAAATAAAGAAGCAAGCAAATATCTCTAAAAACTAAACATATGTTAATCCACTTTCACTGAAGCATTCGTTTCAAATACTTCAATTGAGTTTATATTTTATAAATATAGTAAATTGTATCTCTCATTTCATATTTTTAATGTAGGTAAAAGTAAGATTAACTATGTTCCTACTTTAACGCTTACATAAACATGCATATTTATTTGAATTCCAACCTTTGGTATTACGTATGCTTCATACTATTTAATGTAAATTAAGTTTTCTTTTTTCTACCTTCTTTTTCCATTTATGAATAAATGTAACCAATCATATTCCGCCCCATGATGCTTATCTCAATCAAAGGATGAAAAATGGTTTTGAATTTGATTACGCCTATATTTGTATAAAGCCAACAAATTTCGATTTCTGCCATCTGAACTTACAAAATAAAGTGAATCGATACAAATGTGATTTCAGATATTTCTTTTCATCTAACAGAAGGATGGATGCGCATTTCTATACATATTTATTGTTAGGAAACCGATGTGTTTTCTAATCCAATAAAAAATACATTATCTCAAATAAGGTTTTGCGTTTGTTTCTTTTATAAAATAATATAATGAAACATTTCGATGTCAGGTATTTTATCGTTTTGAACAATCTCTTATATATATATATATATATATATATATAAATATATGATCCCAAAGAATAATATTTATATGTATTATTATATTAAAATAACTTTTATGAACAAGTGCTTGATCTTAAATATTTTAATGTTGATAGACTATTTATTTCGTGTTTTTAACATTTTTTTAAAAACTTATAATCAATTAATAAATGTCTAACATCGAAGAATCTTTTTTTCAGTTTCTAAATCAGAACGTCGTTTAACTTGCTTAATTCTAATTCAGTTATTTTAACACGAAACTAAAAAAAAGGTAAAATTACCGTATTGTATGGAAATGACTTTTCTGAAAAACATAAACAAACCTAATTCAGGTTAAAAAAATTTGAAATATATAATACTTTGTGGCCTTAACTACCACTACAAATATTAAATACCAAATCAACTAGTATATGAGACATGTTAACTTGATTTTATCATGAGGTACCTTTTGATAGATGAAGGTTGTCATAGTCGATGATTATAATCCCTCAACTTAAATCATTCATGAAAAAACACAGCATAATCAAACATAAAAAAATACAGAACCAGAAAGTAAAGTCAACCGAATAAATAATTTTCATTCCATGCTCTAAAGTATGATGTTAAAATTAGCGCATTTTACCAAATTTCATCATATATTAAAACGTATTTTATTGTCAACATTGCTAAAATCATTATCAAAGGGCTTCGATGAAAATTACAGAGTGTTTTAGTGTTCCCATAGAGACATTAACACTGTAAATTTTATCAAATTCAGATTGTTTTGACCAGTTTAGTTATAATCCTCATCAATAATGATTTCTTTGTTTATCTTATAAAACGTGTTTGTAGTAAAAAAAAAGTAAGTTTACTACAATGTCTAAGTTTTTTAATACTTTCTTTAAAAACGAATTTTTTTAACTTTTTTAAATTCTCTAGTTTCTAAAATATATTTCGATTGAAAGAAAACATTATTAGTTACATTGAATATCTTTTCTCTATTTTAGATTTATTTTATTTACAAAAATATATTTAAAAAGGCTTCAATAAAATAAGTCATGACTCCAACGATGGGAAAATCATTCAACGTTACACCAAAAGGAGAAAATCAAAGGTAATATAAAATCTTTAGGGTTGACGGCAAAATTTCTGGAGTTCTCAGCGAAAAAGCAAAAGGAAGTATAAGAATCTTTAAAAGATGAAATGAGACTTTGCTCTGTGGTATTAAATTTTAACAATATATGAATCACGTAGAAAGGCGTGTATACTTAAACCAGGAAAGAAAGCTTCATTTAGAAAGAACTTACCATTTGATATGTCTCTTAAACTATGACATGCTATTTAATCATATATACAATTTCAAGATTTCCCAAATTTTTGATTGTTATTTTTTTAAGTGATATTAGATCGAGACAACTGTGTCAAAATATGTACTTTAACTTAATAGAACATAAAGTGGGTAAAAGTATTACAATAAGATTAAAAAAAAATTAAGTTTACAATTTAAGTAATTTTTTTATTGAATTCAAAATAAAAGTTTAATAAAACCAGAACTGAAAGGAGTTGAGAAGTCGGAATTCAAGGAAAAAGGGAAGTCTGAATTCAGCGTTTTTGAAGAACTGCATATTTTGGCGCTCCCACACAATTGTATTGATATTTTTCGCTTTCATGATACAAGTACACTGGGAAAAATTTATAGTAAAAGCTACTAGAATATGGAAATTAATATGGAATTAATTAATATAGAAATTTACCGCGTTTCTGACTCTATGAAAATTTGCCGCGTCTCTGGCTCTTTTTTTATAGAAAAATTTGGGTAATGATTTTGGTAAAATTAATAATAAAAATATAGTTTTATTATATGAGGAGAGAAATATTAAATGTGCTAAGGTTTAGAAAAATTATTATAACTCTTTAAAGAATGGCATAAAAGGTATTTATTCGGTTAAATTTACTTTGCCGTTTTATAGTTCTTACTGAATGTCCAGTAATAAGGTTTATCATTTTGAAAACTGGAATTTCCGATAGCCGTTTGCATATAAACGGAAAAATTACCAAATGAATGGTTTAAATACCGTATATAATAGTTTTATTAAAAAACAATGTGTTTTTTTAGAAATGTTATTACCATAAATTACGGTTATTTTACCAGAACTTCTTCTTCATAGTAGAAATAGCACCAATTTTGCGAGGAACTGTGTCGAACTCGGAAGTTGAATAAACAAATCTTTCAATTTCTAATTTGTTTTTAATTAACTTAAATAAAAGTATTTTTGAACCAATATAATTTTTTATTCTTCAAACTAAATGAAGAAGAATATAATTTTACACCAATTAGAATTTAGAACAATTTATTCAAATAATTTGCTACTTTTATGCGTGCGTAATTTTGTCTCAAGAAGAAAAAGGAATTAAAATTGGATGATGAAGTTCCTCTGAGACTTGAGCTTTGACTGTCTTTAATTGTGCTAATGCAGTCTAACATACTTTTTTCATTTATGTGTTGTATAATGTAATTATTTATTGTTGCCATAGAGAAAAAAATATTTTTCTTTTTTCAATCAAATCTGCATCTTTTTTCTTTTGTGTATAATGTTACCACAATGAGAAAAAAAAGTAATGACAAAATTGCTAAAATGTAGTAAAATTCAGAGCATTTCTGGTTTAATGGGAACAGCAAAAATATTAATAATTTTTCTCAAGGCGCTTTGGTAAAGGTTTTTATAAAACTAACAATTAAATATGATTTATAATTAGTGATAATATTTGGTAAATATGGTAATTTTATCATGACTCCCCAAAAGCCTTTTTTTTTGTTTAAATTGACATTTCAGTTTTGTACTGTTTATTAAATGTTTGGTAATAAGAGCTATAATTTTGAACACCAGTATTTCTGATTGACCGTTACCATAAGAAAGGAAAAATTACCAAAAAAAAAAAATAGTTTAAATACCGTATATTTTAGTTTTATAAAACCAGAATTATGTTTTTTCTGTACCAGAAATTTCTCCTTATATACGGTCATTTTACCTGATTTTTTTTTCTGTGTAAATTATTACAATAAAAATATTTGTTAATTTTAAAATACACTTAAATAAATATTGAAGGTTGCATTTAATTTGTATAGCTTTTGTAATTTAGAGAACAAAATAAGTGTAAAAAAAGTTTTATATATTTCTGTAGTGAATTCCGATGTAAATACGCTATTTTGTATTCTTATGTTATTCCATGAATTAGTTGTTATTATAACTAATATATGACTTAAATTTAGCGAAACGCATTATAGTTTATTTAAACAAATAATTAAAAAATTAAATAAGAATAAATAAATAAATAAAAAATGTGTAATTAATATGTAGTGTTATCATAAAAAAACTATTTTGTACACACACACACACAAGAATACGGAACTATGTACCATAATTTAGTATTTTTTAGAAATGTTTGAAATCTTCAATGATGCTAATTTTACGACATAAACTAAAACCGACGGTAAGTTAGATAAATTATATAAATTATTCCATATAAATTTTATATGAATTATTTTTAAGTTTGCTTTAAAATATAGCTCCAGGGACAGTATTTTATTACCAAAGATGAATGAACTTTGTTGCATATCTTTTTCTTGCTTTTTCTTGCTGTTTTTCATTTAATAATGAATAAAACCAGTCTACAATGGGAATATGTAAACAAATATTTTATAATTCATTGTAATAAATTAAAAAAAGGATATAATGATTATATGAGATTTAAAAAAAATTATATCCCTTAAAGTTACAATTTAAAATATAGTATTCGTTTTGTGTTTTTTATTTCCGATGTGAATTGTATATTTTCTTTTTCAATATCATTTCACACATACATTCTTTACAATAAATATTGAGGCATGAATGCTTAAATTAAAAAAAAAAAATTATTCAATATAATACATTTAATATAAAATTTAAGCTAAATGGAAAATTACTAAAAAAATTGAGTCTAAAACTTTTGCTATTTAAAGAAATCAAATTGTTGATAAAAAATAATAAAAATAAAATGTAATAAATAAAAAACAAGATATAATGTTTTAAAAGGTAAAATTTTTCTATTTATATTAGACTTATTTTTTTTTTTACAATTGTACTTCCTAAAGTGCTTGTTAAATACGAATGTAACAATTAATAAAACAATAAATTACGATTGCACCTATCTTTTCGCTACCGAAAGCTTATTACATACGCTGTAAAAAATTTCGAATCGAATTACTGTAAGAAATACCGGTACTTTTTACTGTAAAATCCATCATTATCCAAGCATATTATGTAAAAAAAAATATGATGTACCGCAATTTTAGCTGTTATAGTTAAACCCCAGGTTACTAGTATTAGAATTTCTTAAAATGTGGGCTTGCTGATTGTTTTTTGGCCAGTTATTGCTATGAATTTTCTTAAATTTCTTAAGATCTCGATATTTATGATATGAGAGAATTAGAACACCCGAATTTTAAATTTCTCATTTTTGTAATGACTTTTTAACACTCTTATCTTAAATCGACGTAGTTTTGTCAATCAGCAGTTTTCGATAATTTCTAAAACCCTATTTTAATTTTTTTTAAATTTTTTTATTACGTCTCACGAATTCTCTAATCTCAATATAAGAGAAGCTCAAATAAATTTGAATTTTAATTAAAAAAATTCAATTTATTTAATATTGAATAAGTATTGAATTAATATTACTCTTTGGCGTCTCATGACGAAAAGTTATTGATTTTTAAATGAAGTTAAATTTATATGTTAAAATTTTATCTCTTAAGTAATCATCATGTACCGTCGTTTATTAATAAGTATTTTTTGATCAGTATCGCTGATCAAGTTAAATAAGAGTAAATTATTAGTTTTCTCTTCTTTCATCAAAAAAATTGCTGATATATTTTATTAGGTTTAGAAATATTTTTAACTGTTCGTTACTTCTACTATTTAAATATTCCTTAATTATGTATTTTTAAGTTGAATTTAATAATACTTTCTTTAAAAAATCATTAAATTAAAATATGATGATTTAAATAAGGAAGTTCATTTCACTCAAATAAAGCTATTTTTCCCCAAAACAATAAATTAAATCAACAACATTGATGTTATGCGTACACTTATCTAAAAGTGACTAGCAAAAAGCTAAAATTGTCTACCGTTTTCTATGAATATGGAAGCCAATGGCTCCTTATTTGTAATTGCAGTTTAGAGCTCTACGGCTTTGTTTTATTGCAAAATATTTTTTTTTTCATTTTCTTAAGGTAGACAACTTATGCTCTAGGGCTACTATATTCGAAATTTAGTCGAAAACTCAGTTTTTTTAACGAATTATTATTTACAATATTAATAATAAAATTGATTTAAGTGGATCCTAGAACATGATTGTTTTGCATTATGTAGTTGGGTCCCGAAACATCCCTATTTTTACTTAAAAATTATTGCGTTAAATAATCTTTAAAAAAGAGAGTCCCTGAGTTTTTTTTCAAATCTGAATTAGAAATGAAAATAAGGCTATTAGTCCTCTATTAGTGCTTTTTCATCATTCTGAACTTATAATTTTACAAACTTTTAATGGTTTTTTTTTCTGTGAATCTTTTCTCATGGGTTATCCAATTCTTCTAGATTCAGAAATTTTTTGAAGTGATAAAAATATTATAATTATTAAAAACAAGCATATATTCTTATTTTTTACCTCTTAAATAGAAAAAAGAAATTTTAATATTCAAGACTAACACTTCCTATTACTTTTAGCAAAACATCACTTTTATAATGTCTCTTTAAAGAAGATTTTAATACGCATTTTTTTTTTTTTTTTGATTTAACAACTAAAAAATCGAAGCCATGCCTGTCGATTAAAAAGTGGATCATATGAAGATAAAATTAAAAATAATAATAAATTTAAACTGTAATTTTTACTTATGTGTGATAAAATTTTGGTCCATCAATTTTGGTTATTATTTACGGATTTTTGGGGATAAATAGCAATTTTGAAGCGGATACTTCCTAAAATGAGGGCAATTTGCATTATGCCAAGCAAACAAATCTTCTTACCTATAACGTGTCATTCAGAATATCTCAAGAATTCTATTGTTCTTGAATTTGTCAAGGAAAATAACTGGGCATGAATGAAAACTGCTATCCATAAAGTACTTCAAATAATCTGTCAAATATGCGAAAATAGGGTAGGAAGTAATGTAGGAAATCAACTTTGACAAAGTCCCTGAGGATATGTTTAAAAGCATATTTCCAGGTGACTGGATGTCATGCAACTTTAAAAATAATCTTCTGCTTTTGATGGCAAATCTATCTTTATTTTTTGTCGTTTGAATTAACCGTATAGACTAGAATTACGTACGGAAAAAAAGGATATTATTTATATTTTGGTTTTCTATTTATAACATAAGTATTAATAAGAAACTTTGAATTAACTTCAAATGGTTAACTTATATTTCATGAATCACGTTAATCTGTTTATTTCACTGTTTATAAAATGTAAACTTATCTAATGTTTATTTATCTTAGAGATTTTAAAAGCCTACTTTTTTTTAAATTGTTGATAATTTGTGTATTTAAAGTCTTTGGTTCGAAATTCAAATAATGTGAATAATAAAAATGCAAATTTAAAATTCAAAATATATCTCCTTGAAAATTGATTTTAAAAGTTTTTTTTCGGTATCAGTACAAAAACTTAATACTTTAAATAATTAGATACTTATCAATTTTAAATTAGATCTTAAATAAAAGAAATGGTAAAATATTACTTAAAATTTCTAAATTTTTTAAGCTAACATTTTTTAACGAATTTCTAAGCTTATCTTAAATTTTAATACTCTTAAACTGCAAACTTTAAAATAAACTTGGTCGTAAAATATGATTCAGGCGTATTCAATAAAATATGATAAGGCGTATTCAATAAAAACCAAAGATGATTTAAATTGAATACGCTTTCATTCTCCATCGTTTTTTTCTGGGTAACTCTAAAATTTCAGAAAAAAATTCAAATGAAAGGCAACACAATAAAAATACGTTCCGAAAATGAATAAAAGGAGTTAAAAACACTAAAACGGTCGGCCTTCAAATCTGTGAACATTGGCCGCACTAAGGCGTACACCATAATGGGGTGTGGAGCCAGTATAGGCTTTTGCTATTACAATGAAAATTGGAAGGCCATTTAAGAATTAATAGAGGGAATAGCCTATGGGCCTGGTACCGTTTTGAGCATTCATTCTCGAATTACTTGTGAAACTCTCTGGGCTTGAAGGATCGGGAGTGTACCATAAAAAGAGAAACAAAATTAGAAAAGAAATTATAATCTATTAAATTATGTTTAAGAAAAATACTATTTTTTTAAAAAAGTAATCATTCGCAAAAAATAGCGTAAACACTAAGCATCAATTTGTTCGAGACACCTTTACGGGAACAGTGGACCTTCAAACTGCTTTTTTTCTATTTTTGATGGTAGAAATCTTATTTTTAATGTGCTAAGTATCATAAAAAGCATAAATATTTAGCCGTGTTTCGAAAGAATGCATTAAAAAATGCTGAAGATATTAGTTAAAATATACTTTTACTTACATCGAATTAAAAGAAAAATTTCCTCGCACTACAAATCTCTAAAAATAGTTTCAATCTTGAAAAAAAAATTTTGGTCATGAATTTTAAAAATAAAATATTTTGGAAAAAAAAGTATTGTGACATTTTCAATGACAGATAATTATGTATTAATCAATGTATTATTAATACATAATTTTCTAATTATGTATTTGGATCTATGTATTTGTATTAATTAAAATCTTTATAAATTTCTAATTAATTTTTGCTTATGAAATATCTTTAATATGTGTAAATCACTCAAAGTTAATAAGGTTTCTAACATCAATACATATGATAAAATATTACAAATGAAAATTTTTTTTTCTATTTTTAGATTATATAGGTTAGATTATCTGCCCAATTGCATAGTTGAAAAATGGAAAATTAAAAATAATGATTCATTTAAAGTACAACACACTCAGTTCAGAGTATGTATAGCGCTATCACAAAAGCACGAATTTATTATAATTTTTTGTATACGTTAAAAAGTGTTAAAAACAATGTTTAAAGTAAAAAATAATAAATTAAAACAGAATTAGCTGAATATTTGTTTGAGTTACTTAGAATGTTTGCACATTAAAAGAATGTGACCGAAATCTGTGTCTTGATGTTGTTCTTAAAATTCTATAGAATCAATTATGAGATAAACGTAATTAAGATTGATAAATAATACAATCTATGCAGGTTGTTTAAGTGTGCTCATTACAGGTTGTAAATGCCGTCAAATTCTATAGAATCACAGTACAGGAAGGCATTTGTAATAAATAATTAGTTCTGTTATATTGCGGTAAGAAAAGGTAATATTAAAAAGATAATTATTAGAAACACTTTCAAGTTTCAACCCAGAATTAAACCTGTTTTGATGTTTATTACATAGGCCAAGTCTACTATAATTTGTGAAATTCCTATATTGTTTTTCCCTTTTATTAATTTCAATAAGACGGAGCACCTTGTATTTTCATTCCGTTCATTAAATTGTATAACTTGAAAAATAATCCGATCTGGGAATAATAATAACTTAATTTTAAATGGTATTTAATCATATAAACTAATGATGGAGAATGAATAAAAGAAGACTTGTTTATTTGAATTAGCTAAATCAATTATTTTTTTTACTCGCAACGGAAACATAAAATAGCCCGAGGAAAAGCCTTGGGTTGTTTGGTGTAACTTAATCTAAAAGTGGCTTTAAAAATTTATTCCTAAGTTGTAGTTAGGCTCTTAAGCTTTCAATTTAATGATGCTTGTCTGTTTTTTTTAATAATTAAAATCAATCTTGGAAGAATATAATAACATCGAAATCAAAGAAAACGTGCTTGTTAAATATTTAATTTGTGGAAATTTGAAACAGATGATTGTTAGCGTATTTATTTAAAATAATTAGCAAATAATTTCTAATTAGGAAAGTTAATTGTTATGCAAAATATATCATGTAGGACGTAAATAAATTAATTTCAGAAGTTGTATTAAGTTTTTATTTTATGATTTCTAATAACCTTGATAAATATTAAATTCTTAGTACACTTTTAGTGATAATGAATTTTGAATTCATAGATTGTTTTTATATTTCCTGTGCACACTATTTCTACCTCATTTATCTGATATAATTTTTAATTATTACTTACTGCATTTTTTTTTATTCAGAAATTTCTTAATTTGAAATTTAAAATACTACACATTGAATTAACTTCATTCTGAAATATCATTAAGTCATTATAATTCTTTCTTAAATTGAATTAAATTCTAAATAATACTCAAAATAAAAAGGAAAAATATTAATTTAGATGTAAAACAACAAACGATGATGTTGTAAATTGGCATATTCCGTATTAAAATATTTGAAATCATTGTTATTTTTTAGGAATTTTGAACTCATAGTGTTTGAATAAGTCACAGCCTCAAATCAAAGTTGAGAAATTCTATTTAGTTATATGGTAAATAAAAAATAAGATTTATCCGAATTTCATGTTCTTCAGATCTAATCTTAGTTTACATACACGAATCTACTTCATTGAAAATAAGAATCTCATCAAACGATAAATATCTAATTGGTTATAATTAAATTTTGATGTAAAGAATATAAATGAAACTATGAAATGGATATCAGAGATAGCATTTTTATACTGTAAATAACAAAATATTATTTTAATATCTAAAGATTTGCCGAGAAAAATTGAATTTTAAAACCAAAGCATGAAAATCTGATCTCCTTAGAAATTTTAAGAATATTGTTTAGGAAAGATTATTCAGAAAAGCAAAGTCAAATAAATAGCCACACAATTCAATTTAACCATATGAAGTATAGAAATAAGACCTTTATGTGTATGTTAAAAATTGAATTATAATTTTAATTATAATATGTGTATTGATTATAAAATCTCTGTAATTGAGTCATATTTTTCTTCGTCATATGTCGAACAAGAATTTTTCCAATGCACAAATTGATATTTTAAATATATTAAATCATTATTATATAATGCAGAGAGAGGTTCAAGTTGTTACTCTCTTACACATTTGCCAAAAACCTTATTTACGAACTTCTGAAGTATCTTAACTATAGTTTAAGTATTTACCTGCATCCTGGTTTATATCTGGAATTACAAAGTTGTTTAGTGTTCTCATAATAATTTTTTTTAAAGTTATTTTTCTCTACACTAACCTCATTACCCGGGACTAGTTTCTCTTGGGAGTTTATTAAAATTATATTTTTGGTGCTTGAAGATACAATTTAACATGAAGAGGGAGAAAGCAAATACTTTCTAATTAATGTGCAGTAACATGTTATGTTGAAAGCAATCTATTAAGATTCAATTCTTTCAAATTTATATTTACTTTCCATAGTTAGATTTAATTGAATGAATCTACCCAGTTCTTGAATGTTCTTAGTTTAAAACGATATAAAATTGTTAGATATTTACTATGTATTTAAGGTCGGTAAGCATATCGTGTTCTGCCAATTAATTTTTCTTTTTATACTTATTAAAATAAATTAATTGATGTATTTGTAAAGAAAAACTGTTCAAAAAATGTTATAAATAAATGGTGTCCCATATTAGACTGATGATTTTCAAAAAAAAAAAAAAAAAAAAAAAAAAAAAAAAAAAAAAACTGGAAATCAGTTAGAATGAAAAATAACTCTTACTCCAAATCCAGGAAACAGGACATATATTTTTACTCATAGAGTTTATACTTTTAGTTCAATTTTTTTTCAATAGAGGGAGCTGTAAATTAATTAACCAGCAAATAAAAGGAAAATAAATGATATTCAGAAGATATTTTTGTCAAAATTCCTTGAGGAATGAAAATCAAATTGAAATATTTTCGAAATATCCAAGTTCAGTGGAGGGCAAAACTACAACGAAAGCAACGCTACAAGAAGCTTGCTGCGCCATCTGATGAAATTGTTTGGAAATTAAAGCAGAAATTACGGATTAAAAATCTGTACTTGACCATATAAAATCGGTGCAAGGTTTGTATTTTTATTTTTAAACGTTTTACTTTAAATAACTTTTTCAAAAATCATCTCACTTTTTAGGGGCGTTTTGTAAGCTAAAAATTGCGCATAGAATAAAAATTCAATGAATTACAGTAAAATACGCAATTCAAAATTGATGCTAGAAAACGCAATCATACAGCTTATACTGCCTAGGCGTAATAATTTGCAAAAAAAATAAGTAATGCATAGTACTTATTTTATTACCAACGTTGAACAGCTGATTATTTTGTTGCTAAATTTCAACTCTGAAGATTTTCTTTTGTAAAGAATATTTTGAGTAAAACTAATCAGTGCCAGTTACACCAAGAGAAAATCCACGAAAACTTTCATGGTTAATCTGATGAACAGGAACATATTGAAATTTTTTTTCACTGGGGGTATTTTAAGACAGCACTGATGCTTTTGAAAACGTGAAATCCATCAGTATATGACATTTTGAGTTAATCGCACCTGCATTTCCGTTATATGGAGAAAAAACCCACGGAAACATCTAACAATATGCAAAACGACAAGGACACTTTTACGCATAATCCATCAATCACAGGTTATAAATATTGCCAGGTGGATGATGCCCTACGATAAAAGAATATAGAATGATTTTATTGGAATAACGGAATGGTTCTTAAAATTATTTCATATCCTAACGTGGTTTTTTATCTTATTTTATGCCTGAGATACCCTATTATTATAGTTGTATTTTAAATACTGTTTATATAATTCCACTACCAAATGATGATAAGGTATACTTCGTGTGACGTGCGAATTAAACAATTGCAAAAGTTTGAATTTCAACTCTATCATTCACTAATCGAATCACTCTCTATTTTGAACTGATTAATTCATTTTATTAGTTACTTTATTTGTTACCGAATTGAGATTTAAATATTAAATTTAAATCCCTTTTTCCTTGTAAGCAAATTAAATTTCATTAACCTTAAGACCCTATTCATGAAATTAATAGTAGGTAGCATTTATTTAATTTCTTGCCCGTGTGGTCTTGCGTACATAAATCAAACTAAGCGTGTAATTTCTTCTAATATAATATAAAAGATCTGTTTAAATTCATGAGATAGACGATCTTCCACCGTCCTACACTGTTCGAACTTTCATTCTAACATTATGGTAAAATAACCGTCAGCAGTCTATCCCTCCAATTAAGCATACAGTTTACGATGAAGAACATTTTTTACATTTACGGACATGGAACAGTTTACAATTGGTACGTGTAAAATTTTTTAACCATTTGCAATAATTATGGTTTCTAAACCGTAAAAACAAATTTGACTGGGAATTGAAGATATTTTAGCAGTTTTATGGTGCTGTCATCTATGCGAGAATGAGAATAGAGTTTTATAATAGTCCAGGGTCACACATTGGGGAGTGCAGGGAACTGGAAGCTCTTCACGTGATGAAGGGAATTGAGAAAACATTGTGGTGTCAACAATGCGGCTCTAACCCGCATGTGTTTATAGCTGTGCACAAAAATAAAAACAGAATACCAGAATAACTTTTGATTTTTTATTCGGATTTTCTTATTCTATGGTACAACTTTAATGGTTCGAAAGAAATACCTTGAATATACTAATTTATTTGTCTAGATGATGTTTTTAATTTCGCAAAAAACTGTTGTTTTGCTGAATAAACGAATATTTTTGGACGGAATTAAGTTTTTTTTTTTCGTTCTCGAATTGCACAAATTGTTTGTTTCCATTTTATAGTTGCACAAAATGTTATTCGAAAAGCAATCCAGAAATTGCTCCCTTATATTAGTAATTTTATTTTTTGAGAACTTCATTGTATATTTAAAACTACTTAAGTGAAATGAAAAGTGCGTGCGTCCCAATTAAGAAACTAATTTTTTTCCATTTTAGAAAATAATTTTAGGTTTATTTATTTATATCTCCTTTTTATAGTATTTATTTTTGAAAATATAAAAAAAACTTAACTGTTCTGCATACAATTTCCTTTGTGATTTTAACCTATGCATTTTTAAGTAAAAAAGGGTCCAAACTTTTAGCAGTGCTTTCAAAAAGTTCCATAAACAAAAATTTTTGAAAAAACACCTTTTTAAAAAAAATATTATTGCATAGAAACTATTTGAATTTTAATTTGAAATGTTCTTTACGGAAAACTTGTTATTATGTTTCACTTTTTAACTTAAAAATTCGTCATCATAAATTATTTAGCATGCTCAAACTATCCCTTAAAACCATTAGTATTGCTCTTTAAACATAGCAACGAAGGATATGATGTTTGCTCATCGTTGCGGTTGTCCTCACTGTGACGATATTTAGATGTCATCTTATGCATGTTATATCTTAACTAAGTGCGTGACTTACGTCTTATTATCTTTATTATCTTTTACTTACCTAATAATCACTATTTATTAAATCTTTTTAATGTTAGAAAATAATCTTTTCCACACTGAACAAAATATGGTTATGATCAAAACTACCAGAATATGGTAAAATTTACTCAGTTTCTAGCTCTTTGAGACCACTAAAAAGCAAGGTAATTTTAACCAAAGCTTATAGATTCGGTAAAGTTAACAATAAAATATTGCTTTGTAATATTTATTAAAATTTGATAAATGCGGTAAAATGTAATTTTTTCATGATACTTTAGAATATGGCATAAAAACTGTTTATTCAGTTAAATTTATTTTTAAAATTTGTTTTTCTTTCACTATATATGTGACAATAATAAATATAATTTTAAAAATCAGATTTTCCGATAAACTGTTACTATATTAACGAAAAAATTCCAAATGAATCATTATGAAATGGAATGGTTTGTGGCGTAACTACCACTACGAAATATAAATATCAATTCACTGGTATATAAAGCATGCTATCTTGATTCTACCATGAGGTACCTTTTGGTAGATGACGGTTGGCATGGTCGATAACTCCGCCCCCACATTGGTGACCCGGACGTGATCGCCTCATACACTCAACTGCTAATGGCAACACAGGAGCGACTACTACTGTGAAGTTAATACACCTCTCACATTCAGAACTCAAAAATCCGGTGACCGCTCTCCCGGTCTGTCACAAGTACAGCAACTAGTGGTATCTATACATCGAATTCTATCCCTGATAGAGTTCTGGCAGGGGAGTAATGTGGCGTAACTACCACTACGAAATATAAACATCAATTCACTGGTATATAAGGCATGCTAACTTTATTCTACCATGAGGTACCTTTTGATAGATGACGGTTGGCATGGACGATAACTCCGCCCCCACAGGTTTATTACCAGGATTATGGTTTTTTTTTCACCATACTGTACGGTAATTTAACCAGAAAGTATTCAATATGATATTAAATCATATATGTCATTAAATCATATTAGCACTTAATAATACTTCCGTTGCTAAACTTAAGGCCAACTTTTTTCCAATTATACACATTTTATATAATCTTTACGGAATTAATTTTGAATATTTCCTTTCATTTAACTATTAAAATGAGAAAGAATTCAGTAACTAAGTTATTCTAGATAACTTATATCAAACTTGAGAAAACTTTAAAGCTAAAAAATTTTGCAAATAAGGTTAAAATTCAAAATTTTGTACGTCTTTTAGTTTCAGTGAAATTAAGTTTAGAAATTTTTCATTGGAAAAGTAAAATTCTATTAGAAATTTATGAGCTTTTTTCGAATCTTTTTTAAGATATTTTTAAGACATTCAATAATTATATAATAGAATTATTGAATAAATGAAGTTTTATTAAAAAAATTAAAAATCAAAATAACTTTGTATTAATTATTAAAATAAACCTATTTTATAGAGATAAAATTCCAATTTTTTTATCCAAACTTTAATTCCAATTAACTTGTCTATCACTTAGTAAGAACAAATTAAAAACAAATCTACCGGAATAAGGTAAAATTCACCATGTTTCTTCCTTTTTTCGATCACCAAAAAGCCCGGTAAATTTGACCGAAGGGCTTTGGTAAAGATTTCAGTAATATTAACAATAAAATATGGTTTTATGATTGCGATAAAATTTACCAAATGTGGTAAAATATTATAACTTATCATGACAGCAGGACGTAAAACCTATTTGTTTGTTAACATTAACTTTTCAGTTTTTTTTAAATTTTTTTTTTACTAATTGTGTATTAAAACGAAGCTCAATTTTAAAAACCAGAATTTTCGGTAAACCGTTAACATATGAACGGAATAATTGTCAAATGATTGGTTTAAATACCGTATATTTTAGTTTTGTAAACCAGAATTGCCAGAAATGGCATTAAGATACAGTACAGTAATTTTACCACAGTAAATTATATTCCATGGGAAGTTTACGTGGTTTTCCTTTCTATGTAACGCAAATGTGGGTTAGTTCCATCAAAAAGTCCTCCACGGAGACAATTTTCGCCCAGTACTTGATACAGGTGTTCCCTTATCTTCTGGATTGGGTTCAAAGTTACAAGGCTATGGAGTTGGACATTAGTAGTCTTAAACCCCAAAAATTGGGTCGGCTGTCCAATGACGGTTATAAAATTATAAAATAAAAGTAAAAACAAATAATATTTACAGTAAAATCACTGAATCACAGTAATTTAAATAAATATCACCGCAAAAATTGCGGAATAAAAAAAGATTTTGCGGGTCCTGAATTACTTACTGAGTATACTAAAAATTTCGAGGCTAACATTCTGTAAATCACAATTGTAGAGTACTTATTCGAAAAAAATCTAAATAACTGCTTGTTCATATATTATTTTACAGAGTCAAAATGTTTACCTTACTAAATTCTTTTTTCTATTAATACTTTTTTAAAAATTGAAAAGTTAAAAATTCCTCAGTTAATATAATTTATCAATTTAAAATAGCTCTTTCGTAAGAATGTAATCGCATTAATAGAATGATTTTTTTTCAAAATGCAAAACAGTTGTAAATTTAGGATTATTTTACCTGCAGGTATTTGTTTTTAAATTCTATGGCTACAAATAATAAAATAAGCGGGTAAAACCTTTTTATTTTCTGTGCAAAGAAGAGAACAGTTTCTTACGCAATCCACAAAGCCCCCAAACTGGCGTAAAACATATCTGGTTCTGTAGAAAGGAGAAAATATTATGGTTCACCAAATTACCAGAGTAAGAGCTTTTCTTTGATGTTTCCATTTATTTTCGCCAACAGTTGCCGTCTTCAGAAGAAATATAATATTACTTTACTTTATCAACTGGAATGTATTTAACGCTTGGAATAAGCAATTTTTTCGATACATTCTTTTTCATATATTTCTTTCACCTTCATAGTATAAATCAATGCTACAATGTAAGAAAAATTTAGAATTATCTACATGGAATTTAATATTCGAAATTATAATAAAATACCTTTTCTTATAAAGAACAGTAAACAGACAATATCTTTAAAAAAAAAAGAAAGAAATCAATCACTCTGTAATTCAATTTTTTTTTAGAAAACTATGTGTTAAGCTTTTCGTGTAAAATGAAAATCGATATTCAATTTTATATCAGTTTTGGACGTCCGTTTTCGCTACTTACTTCATAAGACTCGTTTTGTACTTTTTTTTATTTTTCTTGAATGCTTGTTTTATTCTTTATTTGTTCTTGTGTTCATTTCTTGATAGGTTTTATTGTGGTATCGATTATTTTGGTGCTCCCCACACTATTGTATTGATATAGTTTGCGTTGGAAAAATTAATATAATATCAGACAGCACTCTATTTTGAGAATATAGTCGCGTGAGCTGACTACCAGATTCTATTTTTGTTATTTTGTTTACTGGATTTTTCTCACTATCTTTTAAAAATCAATCAGTTTTAAGAGACAGTGATAATAGAAATTGAAGTGTGAAAAATTAAGTCTGATTCGCTTTGATTACAGAACTTTATTTTCATTTTAATTTATGTTATGACAGAAACTTATAAAATGCCAATGAATTACCAAGATTAGTTAGTTCGTACTATTAACAAAGGATACCCTATCTACTTTAACGAGGTTTTATTTAATTACTAGGAGGCTTCGCCCCCTGCTCGCTGGCGCTCACCAACCCCCGGAACTGCTTTCGCAGTTCATTTCGGATTGCTTCGCAATCCAATGCTCGCTTTGCTCGCTCATTGGATACGTTCTTAACGTCTAGCTTTTGTATACTTTTTTGAATACTGAAGTTCCGAAAACTTTTCACTGTAGAAAATTCTTAATTTGAAATTGCAATTGTTAATTTGGGCATTTGGCGGTACAACACTTATAGAATTGCAGGATTTGTTACGTCAAGCGCTCAGGTATCATAATTTTGATTTATGTTGCTAAGTTAACTTTAGAAAAATTCTATGGCTGGCAACAGCATTTTTATTTTCTAAGTTGCTTATTTTTATTTTTGCCGCAGCTGAATTTAACAACCTGATAATGCTCACTCTGGTTATTGTTTCCGTTTTTAAAAGCGCTATATGTTGAGCCACCTCAGCTAGATTTGGCATGTGACATTTTTAGATGCAATCATTGGACGATTTTCTAACGTTGCCATTCGGGAAGTTGTAATGAGGCTTTTTTTGGTGCAGTGTAAGAGAAATATATATATAGATACTCTTCTGTCTATTAAAGTTGAAATTTATTTCGTAATTTAAAGTTGTTAAAAAGTAATGTCCCCCTCTTGACTCTACATAGTAAAGTCTAAACATGTTTATCAGTAAAATGATAACGTGTTACAATAGTTTGTGGGTGAGTGATTGGGGTTTTAATCTATAAGTGAAGAGTGGTTAATGAGTTTTATAAATAACTTTTCAATATTTTCATTAGATTTCTGTACTCTATAAATATATTTCCTGCTCACTGATAGTGTTCTTTTAGAAATAAACTGCTACGTTATTCTTTTAAAAACAGTTGAGAATTAATAAATTTCAACAAGCTTGATTATTCTGCTTGTAATTTAATCTTTTATTTTCACAATAATGGAAAACTTTATTTTTATTTTAATTTTTGTTATGAAAAAAAAATGGACAATGACTTCCACTTATTTGATTCGAACCAGCTGACAAATTACTATTTTTTCTTCTTTTTTTTTGCATTCTGTGATTTATTTGAATTCAGTATAAGGAAACGACAAGAAATATTCATATTTGTTGACATCTTCTTACTTTAAAGTATTCATAACTGATGGAATAATATTACACAATTTGGACAAAAGTAATTTTAATCTTAGGGGTACGGACTCGGTGCAACATCTCCAAGAAAAGAGAAATCCTCAGCACTGATCAATTTAGTAATCCGACGTAAGGAACATAAACTAGGCAGTGGGGGTAAATTAATAAAGATTTTACTACGTTCGGACAATTAGGATGCGCAATTAGGGAAAATACAAAAGAAGCCATTACGTTTGGATTACTAAAGGATAAAATTTCTGGTTTATAGTAACCCGTGGTGAGACATTCACTCTTCTAGGAGGTGAGTATTGGCGAGTATATTCTTGGTGAGTATTGAGGTATATACTCGTTTGATGTGGGTTTCATGAGGTATATACTCTTCATTTGCAAATATAATGCTGTAAGAAGCAAGAATACTGCTTTATGTATCTGCTGAACAGAGCAAGTATCCTGCGGTGAGGAGCAAGAATACTGCTTCATGTATCTGCTGAATGAAGCAAGTATCCTGCTGAAAGGAGTAAGAATACTTCTTCATGTATCTGCTGAACAGACCTAGAATCCTGCTGCAAGGATCAAGAATACTGCTTCATGTATCTGCTGAATAAAGCAAATGTCTTGCTGTAAGGCCAGTCCGTGGCTGTTCAATCTGTGAATGAAACAAGAATCCTGCTGTATCCTGTAAGGTCAGTCTATGGCTGCTCGATCTGTAAATGGATCAAGTATCCTGCTTGAAGAGAAATGAGTCGTGGCTGAAAAATCGCCACAGAGTAGGGAGAGCAGGGTTATCTGGAATGTGCTAATGCTTCTCAGAGTTCATATGTTTCCAACCACAGGAACTAATTGTTTGAGACAAAACCATGTAGAACATCTCCACGTGCCACTGGCAAGACCCACTTCTTTAGGTGAACGTCCGGATACTTTTGGCAAAATGATCTATTTAAGTCACGGGTTATCAAATTATGATGATGCCCAATACTTTTGTATATATTTATTGACTGTCGCGCCAATGAGGGAGTAATTGTATTATAAAAACGTATCTAGGCGTTCCGGTGTACAATTTTAGGGTTAAAATAACGCTAAAAAGTATAAGCACTCTTGGTGCAGGTACGTTTTATCGTAAAATCCATTTTTAACGTAACATGTTACGGAAAAAAATCTGATTTACCGTAATTTTTACAATAATTACCGTAAAAATCACTAAATCCCTTATTAAATAAACTAATATTCTACTGTAAAAAGGGATTTTACGGATGATGCACCCAAAATCCCGATATTTTATACCATAATTTGATCCGGAAATTTTTTAAAGTTTATACTGAATGCGGTATTAAATTAAATATCTAGAAATACCCTAAAAATCTTTTGTAAAAAAATTATTTTATTTCTGTAGCTTATACGAATAAATTGTTTTAATTATTAAATTAAATCCACCTCAACTGATTCGTAAAGAAATGTACAGCAGAAAATAATTAAATTTTCAAACAAATGCACTGTAAAATTTTCTTTCATTTCCAGTCACTAAAAGTAACAGAATAAATCTAAATCGATTGTAAGAAAACCATAAATGAGATTAGAGGCGTCTGTCTGGTGATTAATCAGAACACTGTCTTTGAGACATTTTTTTTATTTCTTAGAATTTTTATCGATGGAAGAAAGCCACAATCTCTTTAATTATATCTTACGTATTAGCAAAAGCAATTCAATAAAGTGTTCTCTATTAAAATTCTTAGTTAGAAAAGGTTAAATGTAATACCAAAAGATGCCTAAAAGTTATTTTTCGCAGTAAGATATAAATGATGCACTTCATTTTATTTTCTGCTTAAGTAATCAGGGTTTTTAATTTTCTCTTAAATTTACGCATGTTCTCTTAAATTAAAAGAGGCTCAATTTTATTTTAAACTAATGGTGAAAGAATGAATTTTTTTTCTTCTTCAAAACACTTTTCTTAGTGTTTTGTAAATTGATATAAGGAAAGTGAGGTAAAAAGCGTCTTTAGTGGTGTAAGGAAATAAATTATTCCTCTGAAAATTAGCGAGAATGTTTTTAAACGCTAATATTTAGCTGAATAAAATATATTATTTATAGTCGGTCGTGTAATTTCATACTTTATTTGACAAGAATTTTTTCTCTATTTTCGAAAAGTCAATTGATTTTTATATAATACAAATGTTCAATAGTATACTTGACTCTAGTTCAATAGTATGCTTGCAGAAAATTAAACAAAGATTGAAAACAAAGATTATTGTACATTATTATAACTTATATCATTTTTGAGTAGAGAAGATATACTTTAGCTTCAATCTTATGAGACTTTCAAGCCTGTCATGAAATTACCACTTAGCCGGAGTACAATTGTGTGGGTATGTTCCTTTCGTGGAGTATGATCAGAACAGCGGCAATAGTTAGGTATCTGAAAAAATAACACTTTCAGATATTGTGTCTCGAAGTTTATTCCAATGCAATCATTAGGGCGATGTATCCATAATTGTTTAGGAGTTAGAGAAACCAATGAGAATGAGTACTACAAACACCACCTTGAACCCACTTTAACCTTTTAAAAATTAGTTTAAGAAATATTGAGGTTGCAGGCTTCATGTAAATAATGTTCTATCGAAACTTTCTTATCCTCCAAAATAAATTCAGTTTTAATGCTACTGTAAATTTATAACACACTATTAAATCTAATTATTCAAGATTTACAATACCCTATAGTAAAAAGTACCGGCACTCAGTGTGCTAGTACATTTTACCGTAGAATATGTTTTAACCATAAAGCTTCACGGAACAAAAAATCTGCTATATAGTAATATTTGCAGTCATATTTACTAAAGAAATCGCTGCGTCACTGTACATTAAAATAAGTATAACTATAAAATTTACGCTAATTTTATGGTAAAAATGTATTTTGCGGTGAAATATGTTTTACGGATGCTGCATTCAGGATGCCAGTACTTTTTACCGTTATTTGATACTTACAATATTTGACAATGTACAATTAATTTGAAATAAAATATGAAATATTACTCATCGCTTAAATTCTTTCCCTTAATGTAAAAGATTGGCTTTTATTTTTATAAACTATTTCTTCTTTTTTAGAAACAATCTTTATGTACCTTGCTGTTGTAAATTTTTTGTTTGGATTCATTGTTCCACATACGTTTAAAATATCAAAAGATAGAAGATTCAGTACAGTAATAGATGTATATTTAAGATGTCCAAATTTTAGTTTAATATTTTGTATTTTGAACACAAATTAAATTTCTAGAAAACATAATGTTTATACAATTGCTTTAAAAAGAATTAGACGTTATATGAAAGTATAACTATAACAACTTTTAGAAAGTTCTATTAACAAAGGTAAATTTCTAACTCAAATATTATAAGGATAAACCATAAGGAAATATTTGAAGAGATGAGAAGAAGTTTGTTATATGTGTGTACTTTACTAGGTAGATTCTAAATAATTCAAAAATGCTTAAGCAAATATGTTCTCAATGCAGGTTTATTTTTCAGTGCATGCAGATTTAGCCTTCTAATCTTAACAGAATTCCTAAAATTGAACTTTGAAAAAGAACATATCTTTCCAGAAAATATGAAGCTTGATTTTAAAAACTGGTTGAAGCATGGAAAGAAGGCATAATTTACTTCTTAATGTTACGAATGTACCCACATATAATCCGCAATTCTTCCTGTTAATTTGAAGTAAAGTCACATTGAGGAAAATTCATCTGCCCGTGAACTTCGTGACATAAAATTCATATTCAGATTGCGGTTGTAGAGATATTATTATATTTGGCAGAAAAATTAGAATTTTAAATTTTGTAGGTAAACAGAATGATTTTTGCTTATGATATTTTGAATTTTAACTATTTTACATCAAATATTTTACTTTCATCTAAGGATTATATTTAACACTCAATGTTTAGAAATGTTAAGTTAGACTAGGATCAAATGTGTTTAAAAAAATATTTGAAGGGCAAGATATTGATTGGTTAGTCAAATATCACGAAATGTTCTTCGTTTTTGACGAAAGTACGAGCAGGTCTCCAAGAAATCATTTCGTCAAATTGAGGGAAGAAATTATCGTTTCTTCTGTTTGATGACACGAATGCAATCAAAAGCATTGAACCTAAAGAAACATTGCTTTATATAACCAATTTGAAAATAAAACCTAAAGAATATGTATGATTGTCCATTAATTGTCAGAAAATAACACTAGAATTCCATCTGACAAGCGAGCGTCTAATTACTGTGCCATTCATTATTGCAATTTTCAATGACTTTTAATAACTATAATTAATAACTATTTATCCATTGACTATTAACATATTATCTAAAATATTTTATTCTTAAATTTTACCATAATTTTAAAGTTATATATTAAAAATGATTTAAGTATATTTCAATATAAAATGTTGAAAGCTATGAGCAAAAAATTAACGGAGAAAAATAAGCTTAAGAGAATTCACGTTAAATCTTGGTTCTCTTGTTCAACTCTAATTCGTATATAATTTTGCGGTTTAGTCTGGTTTATAAGTATCTTGTAAAACCAAAGATGGGCAAGATTGAAATTTACTGGTCAATTTTTAGGGAAAATATGGGGTTTTAATATATATTCAGGGTACACAATAAATCTTAAGAATCTTTTTGAACTCTCATCGCTTTTTCTATAAAAGGGAATTTTGAGGTTACAAATTGACCCATTTGTGCACCCTCTTAATTTGTCTATAAGAACTTTGTATCTTGGAGCGTTGGTGTGGTACGTTGTAACAATATATTTGACTGTGTGAAAATTACAGGTTAATATTTAGGGAAAAGTAGATCATTATGTATGAGCCGATCTCGATAGCGACATAATAAAAATATTATTAATGGTACATTTAGGACCTAATTTGTCTATCATTTTAAAGCTCAGCTTGACATAATATTGTAAAAACAAATCTTGACATGTATGAAGTTTTTTCGTATTTTTCTATGTCTCGACTGGTGGCTCAGGGGATAGAGTGCTTGTCTTCCAATGAGGTGGCCTGGTTTCGATACCAGCGATGGCTTGTCGATAGAATTCTGCATTTGGCTCACACAAACTACTGTGAAGAAGAAAAATATCCTCAGTGGTAGAGGTATCATGGGTTAGTCTCTCCTTGTCGTGAGGCTAACTGTGGGAGGTTTTCGTTTGTTTGCTCTCCATATAACTCAAACGCGGGTTAGTTCCATTCAAAAGTCCTCAAAGAATGCAAATTTATTCCAAAACTTTATCCAGGAGTTTTTTTTCTCTTCTGAATCGAGCTCAAAGGCTACGGAGTTGAGCAATAGGTAGTAGTTGACACAAAATTGGGGATGCTATTCCAACGACGGTTATAATGGGGAATATTGAGGTTAAATAAGGCCTCTTTTTGTTCTGATTCGTCTTTAATATTGTAGCTGCGTGTGTTGTATAGGTTTATTGAAATAATACGTACAACAAAGTTTTAAAAATTACAAGTTAGAATTTAGAAAAAAATATATAGACCTTCATGCATACGCTGATATCGTTATAAGCAGAATATCTTTAGAGATATATTTTAATTCTGTGGCTTGATGTGGCACATAGGATTATCGTAATCTTACGTGAAAATTATCGTTTAATTTTAGGAAAAATATAGGCCATTAGGTATGTTCAGAAAATGTGAGGAAAATTTCAAAATTCACCCGTCGTGACATAATAAAGGAAATATTGGCGTCAAATTTAGGACTCCTTTTGCTTTCCCATCCCAATTATGTAGGTTAGTGCTATCTTTCGTCAAAAATGTTGGTAACTACCTTACAGAAGAAGTAATTAAAATTAATATTCCCGACATTATATTCCGATCCTTCTTGTTTTAATACAATAAGAACTATCCTAATGTTTGAAAACACCATTTACGTGTAAAGTAATTGCTTTCCCATCCCAATTATGTAGGTTAGTGCTATCTTTCGTCAAAAATGTTGGTAACTACCTTACAGAAGAAGTAATTAAAATTAATATTCCCGACATTATATTCCGATCCTTCTTGTTTTAATACAATAAGAACTATCCTAATGTTTGAAAACACCATTTACGTGTAAAGTAATTGCTTTCCCATCCCAATTATGTAGGTTAGTGCTATCTTTCGTCAAAAATGTTGGTAACTACCTTACAGAAGAAGTAATTAAAATTAATATTCCCGACATTATATTCCGATCCTTCTTGTTTTAATACAATAAGAACTATCCTAATGTTTGAAAACACCATTTACGTGTAAAGTAATTGCTTTCCCATCCCAATTATGTAGGTTAGTGCTATCTTTCGTCAAAAATGTTGGTAACTACCTTACAGAAGAAGTAATTAAAATTAATATTCCCGACATTATATTCCGATCCTTCTTGTTTTAATACAATAAGAACTATCCTAATGTTTGAAAACACCATTTACGTGTAAAGTAATTGCTTTCCCATCCCAATTATGTAGGTTAGTGCTATCTTTCGTCAAGAATGTTGGTAACTACCTTACAGAAGAAGTAATTAAAATTAATATTCCCGACATTATATTCCGATCCTTCTTGTTTTAATACAATAAGAACTATCCTAATGTTTGAAAACACCATTTACGTGTAAAGTAATTGCTTTCCCATCCCAATTATGTAGGTTAGTGCTATCTTTCGTCAAAAATGTTGGTAACTACCTTACAGAAGAAGTAATTAAAATTAATATTCCCGACATTATATTCCGATCCTTCTTGTTTTAATACAATAAGAACTATCCTAATGTTTGAAAACACCATTTACGTGTAAAGTAATTGCTTTCCCATCCCAATTATGTAGGTTAGTGCTATCTTTCGTCAAAAATGTTGGTAACTACCTTACAGAAGAAGTAATTAAAATTAATATTCCCGACATTATATTCCGATCCTTCTTGTTTTAATACAATAAGAACTATCCTAATGTTTGAAAACACCATTTACGTGTAAAGTAATTGCTTTCCCATCCCAATTATGTAGGTTAGTGCTATCTTTCGTCAAAAATGTTGGTAACTACCTTACAGAAGAAGTAATTAAAATTAATATTCCCGACATTATATTCCGATCCTTCTTGTTTTAATACAATAAGAACTATCCTAATGTTTGAAAACACCATTTACGTGTAAAGTAATTGCTTTCCCATCCCAATTATGTAGGTTAGTGCTATCTTTCGTCAAAAATGTTGGTAACTACCTTACAGAAGAAGTAATTAAAATTAATATTCCCGACATTATATTCCGATCCTTCTTGTTTTAATACAATAAGAACTATCCTAATGTTTGAAAACACCATTTACGTGTAAAGTAATTGCTTTCCCATCCCAATTATGTAGGTTAGTGCTATCTTTCGTCAAAAATGTTGGTAACTACCTTACAGAAGAAGTAATTAAAATTAATATTCCCGACATTATATTCCGATCCTTCTTGTTTTAATACAATAAGAACTATCCTAATGTTTGAAAACACCATTTACGTGTAAAGTAATTGCTTTCCCATCCCAATTATGTAGGTTAGTGCTATCTTTCGTCAAAAATGTTGGTAACTACCTTACAGAAGAAGTAATTAAAATTAATATTCCCGACATTATATTCCGATCCTTCTTGTTTTAATACAATAAGAACTATCCTAATGTTTGTCCTCCTTTCGCTTTCCCATCCCAATTATGTAGGTTAGTGCTATCTTTCGTCAAAAATGTTGGTAACTACCTTACAGAAGAAGTAATTAAAATTAATATTCCCGACATTATATTCCGATCCTTCTTGTTTTAATACAATAAGAACTATCCTAATGTTTGAAAACACCATTTACGTGTAAAGTAATTGCTTTCCCATCCCAATTATGTAGGTTAGTGCTATCTTTCGTCAAAAATGTTGGTAACTACCTTACAGAAGAAGTAATTAAAATTAATATTCCCGACATTATATTCCGATCCTTCTTGTTTTAATACAATAAGAACTATCCTAATGTTTGTCCTCCTTTTGCTTTCCCATCCCAATTATGTAGGTTAGTGCTATCTTTCGTCAAAAATGTTGGTAACTACCTTACAGAAGAAGTAATTAAAATTAATATTCCCGACATTATATTCCGATCCTTCTTGTTTTAATACAATAAGAACTATCCTAATGTTTGTCCTCCTTTGGCTTTCCCATCCCAATTATGTAGGTTAGTGCTATCTTTCGTCAAAAATGTTGGTAACTACCTTACAGAAGAAGTAATTAAAATTAATATTCCCGACATTATATTCCGATCCTTCTTGTTTTAATACAATAAGAACTATCCTAATGTTTGAAAACACCATTTACGTGTAAAGTAATTGCTTTCCCATCCCAATTATGTAGGTTAGTGCTATCTTTCGTCAAAAATGTTGGTAACTACCTTACAGAAGAAGTAATTAAAATTAATATTCCCGACATTATATTCCGATCCTTCTTGTTTTAATACAATAAGAACTATCCTAATGTTTGAAAACACCATTTACGTGTAAAGTAATTGCTTTCCCATCCCAATTATGTAGGTTAGTGCTATCTTTCGTCAAAAATGTTGGTAACTACCTTACAGAAGAAGTAATTAAAATTAATATTCCCGACATTATATTCCGATCCTTCTTGTTTTAATACAATAAGAACTATCCTAATGTTTGAAAACACCATTTACGTGTAAAGTAATTGCTTTCCCATCCCAATTATGTAGGTTAGTGCTATCTTTCGTCAAAAATGTTGGTAACTACCTTACAGAAGAAGTAATTAAAATTAATATTCCCGACATTATATTCCGATCCTTCTTGTTTTAATACAATAAGAACTATCCTAATGTTTGAAAACACCATTTACGTGTAAAGTAATTGCTTTCCCATCCCAATTATGTAGGTTAGTGCTATCTTTCGTCAAAAATGTTGGTAACTACCTTACAGAAGAAGTAATTAAAATTAATATTCCCGACATTATATTCCGATCCTTCTTGTTTTAATACAATAAGAACTATCCTAATGTTTGAAAACACCATTTACGTGTAAAGTAATTGCTTTCCCATCCCAATTATGTAGGTTAGTGCTATCTTTCGTCAAAAATGTTGGTAACTACCTTACAGAAGAAGTAATTAAAATTAATATTCCCGACATTATATTCCGATCCTTCTTGTTTTAATACAATAAGAACTATCCTAATGTTTGAAAACACCATTTACGTGTAAAGTAATTGCTTTCCCATCCCAATTATGTAGGTTAGTGCTATCTTTCGTCAAAAATGTTGGTAACTACCTTACAGAAGAAGTAATTAAAATTAATATTCCCGACATTATATTCCGATCCTTCTTGTTTTAATACAATAAGAACTATCCTAATGTTTGAAAACACCATTTACGTGTAAAGTAATTGCTTTCCCATCCCAATTATGTAGGTTAGTGCTATCTTTCGTCAAAAATGTTGGTAACTACCTTACAGAAGAAGTAATTAAAATTAATATTCCCGACATTATATTCCGATCCTTCTTGTTTTAATACAATAAGAACTATCCTAATGTTTGTCCTCCTTTTGCTTTCCCATCCCAATTATGTAGGTTAGTGCTATCTTTCGTCAAAAATGTTGGTAACTACCTTACAGAAGAAGTAATTAAAATTAATATTCCCGACATTATATTCCGATCCTTCTTGTTTTAATACAATAAGAACTATCCTAATGTTTGTCCTCCTTTTGCTTTCCCATCCCAATTATGTAGGTTAGTGCTATCTTTCGTCAAAAATGTTGGTAACTACCTTACAGAAGAAGTAATTAAAATTAATATTCCCGACATTATATTCCGATCCTTCTTGTTTTAATACAATAAGAACTATCCTAATGTTTGAAAACACCATTTACGTGTAAAGTAATAATCTCTAATTTTAGTGTTAAGGTGTACAGTCAGCAAAAAAAAAAAAGATATCACCCTGAATAATTTTCGTTCTACTGATCGGATTTTCACGAACTAAGTGTCAATCTTAATCGTTCCTGGGGGTGACCTCAAATATGCTAAATAGTTAATGCTAACTATTAATTAAGTTACGAAATCAGACACAAAAACGTACTTTCACTGAATAAACATATATTTTTTTTTACATATTTGGAATCCAAATACTTGAATTAGGGGGGGTAGACAAAATTTTGAAAAAAAAAGGTGGTAAATAGGGTCGCAACAAAGGTTTATATATTTGGCGATAGTCCAGAAAACCGCCAAAAAAAGTCGCCAGCGCAAATGAATATTTTAAGATAACCCATTGACTAATTCAAAAGAAGAATGCTTAATTTTACTAGGTTGCTAAGCAACCAAGCTCTGACTGGAAAAAAAATTGAAATAATGTTCTGTGATTACTCAGAGAGGTTTAATTAATAGTTAATAGAAAATATCTCGAAGTTTCTAGGCAATTGACAATTTTTAAGCTGATTTCTGTCCAAAAAGCAAAGTTTATTTTATTTTAATCTCCCTTGAAAAGAAAATTTGAATCGATTATAAATTATTTCTGATTTTCTAAGATTGAAATACATGAACATTTTATCTGATATTATATAGATTATGTTGTTTCTGCTATATTTATTCGAGGATTTCATACTAAAATCAAATTAACATAACTTATTATGGCTAAATACAAAATTTTAGGGATAATCACTTTTACAGCTTTAATCAAGTCTTCTAGGCAAGAAAGTTTGAAGGAAAAAAAAGTGCTTGAAAAATAAAATGTATATTGTATAGTAATTCTAATGCGCATTCACAAGTTTTTCTATAATTTACGATATTTCTTTTTCCTATAACTCAAGGAATTGCTGAATGTTTAGTGGTATTTTAAAAGCATTGAAATAGGTTATGTTTAAGAATAAGATATTGAAATAATATGTTGCATATAGTATGATTCATTGTTTCAAAAATCGCTTCATTCTGCTAGATATTTAGATAACAAGGTTTTCTTTGGATAAAGATCATTAGCAAATAGCATCCTTATGCTTCGATACATTTAGAAACTTACGTTCGCAAATTCACCATAAAGTATCGCACAGCATATTCTTCAATTAAGATTAGCTACATTTACCACCAAATACTGATACTATGATTATTTTTGTTTTCTTATATATATCTGATATGATAGTCTCTTTTTAAACACAGCTTGTAAGGTCCTTAAGATACTGAAAGGGGGGCACGAAAACTTAAAAGATAAAATATTTAATTTCATTAACTCAAAATATCTGATCTCAAAATTTTAATTTTAAACCAAGTTAAATATAACTTTTACAATATTGATGCTCTTATGTTTTTAAAGACCACATAATTCCTGTTGAAATATGAAAATGCATATTTTTACTTTAACGAGTGTAAAATCCTTATCAAAATAATGATCAAGACCCAAATGTAAAACAGTATAATTGATGATAAAAACTCAACTGGCTTCAAAAAATATGAAGAGGGAAGTAAAAGTCGACATGTTTCGAGCGTACAAATATATTCACCCATTCTCAAAACTTGTCAAGCTTGAATGACTGGTGACTTTTATTATTGTGCTCAAAACATGTCTATTTTGATCATCATCTATTAATTTTTAAATCAATGAAGTTTTTATATTTTCAATTCAATTTCTTGGGATTATCTATTTAGTTACACAATATATTAAATTATTTCACTCGATATTAAAATAAGTTTTACTTAAGTTATAGGCACAGGTTCTTAGATAAAATAAAAAAAATAATTCGCTATTTTGTAAAAAAATCAATGCAGTAAAATTTTTTTTTGCTGCAAGCATATTAGCAAGCACATTTTAATTTAAGGACATAAAAAAATTCCGCTTACAATTGAAATTTCAAAAGTCGAATGTGAAAATGGAATGTCCCCTAGCACCAGAAATCGAAATTAAATATTTACAAGGACAACTATTTTAAACAAGTTAGCGTTTCCATACTCGAAGTTGTTTGAAAAGGTATTTTGTATATATAGATTCCAAAGTTTATTCGACAAATATTTTAGGGTATACTTTCGGAGTATTTTGATCGAGTTTATTTTTACACCCTTATTTGCTTAAAATTATTAAATAGTAAGCTTAAAATAAATTATTCAAGCAACATGATTTAACGCATTTATAGTATAATAGTAAACGGGGCTTCCATCGCATATCCTTAACCTTGATACCGCTATCATTAAATGAATGGAATAAGCTTAGATAAATAATAAAAGTTAATTTTTCCCCCGTTTTTATTTTCAAGGAAATATGTTTCGATCAAACAGATTTCATTCTGGAAATAGCGAAATTATTGAGTAGGTCCCTTGGAGCAATATCATTCTTATCCTCTTTTGACGAAATATAGGAAAAACTGGTTTTCACAGTTCTGTAAAAAGTATGTTAGCCTTCTTGCCACGTTTTTTATTATTTTTTTATTTTTAATCAAAATAAGTTCGGAAATTTACGTATTTTTTATTGCATTTTTTTAAATCAGATGATTCTAAAATTCGCACGGCTTCGGAAACTTTTTACAAATTTCAATTGTTAGTGTTTCCTGCTAAACAAAATAAGGCATTGTTCCTGATAACAAATTATACTACAATAATATCTTGGGAATCGTGCTAAAGTAAAAAATTGAACAAAATAGTTTAGTATATTATCCGGAAAAAAATCTACATGGAATCATAAAGAAAATCATTTAAGATACTGAGATATTTTAAGACGCTTAAAAGTTTTGGCTACGTATTTGACGGCTTTTTATGTTCGGTATCTTTATACTCTTTGTAGTGACTTATAAAACATGGACACAATTTTAGATAATCTATGTTGAAGTCACAAGAAACAAAACAAAAAAGACAATCAATGATTTATATTCTTTTTTCGAAAAAAATAGTATGCTTAGTAAATAATCAGCTGTTTTGCATTAAATAATTTTAAACAGCGGAGTGTTTTTAATTTCTTAACAAGGCTTTATTCTTAGCTAGCAGACAATAATTCTTTTAAAAAAAACTTGACTATAATGTAAAAAGGAACTTTACTTTAAAGAAAATCTAAATTAAAGTACTAAAAAAATTGATTAGTATATTAATGAAGAAATAATAAATGTAGTAGGGTAAAGAATAAAATTTTTAAAAATGCTAAAATTTAATTAAATAGTTGGTAAAATAGTTCTGCGAAACACTTCCGGACAGGTGATTAAAAAATTACTTTTAAGATTAACACGATATATAAGATGTAGAGAAATTTGCGATGATGTGAGATATACTTAAATATGTTTACTACGTATTTTTATTAATATTCATAAAAAATATATACAAGAAACTGAGAAATATTTTATTCCAAATCTATTCATACGTATGTATATTATTGTAATTGTATCAGTTATTGAGAAAAAAAACTAAAAAATTATCACATTAAATAAGCACAATCTGGTGTATAATCATATTCTCTCAAAAGCATGCTTTTATAAAACTCGACATTCGTTGAATAAAATGTTTTTTATTCTGTAAAATGTTTTATTCAAATTTCTTTACTTAATTTCAAATAGATTTTTAAAAGACTAAAAAAGAAACATTGTATTTTATAATTTTAAAAAAATAAAAATAAAACGATTAGCGAAAAAAATATGAATGAAATTTTACGCCACGCGCGCTAAATCAAGTTCTTCGTAAGTTTATCACATTTTAATATTAATCGCCCCATTTAATAATTTTTTCATTGTCGCCAAATTATTTTTATTAAAATAATTAATTTTAATTTTTCTCCTCTTCTAATAAATAAAAACAGTTGAAACTTTAGATTTTTGAATTGAAAAGCATGTAGATTAATATGGTATAAAAAAATCCATACCTTATAATTCAACATTTTTTCATCCTCTCTTTAATTAAATAATAAAAAATAATTAATAATTATTAAAAATTATTTTTTTCATGAAATTATCTTTGGGTCAATGCGTTTTATGAGTTGGTGCAATATTTTTTTGAATTACTTCATTAGTTTTTAAAATATGACTGAAAACGCAAAAAGTGAAATTAACATTAAGGGGTCCAAACTTTGAATCGCTCTCCTGACCAAACTATGGGGACCACATTTCCCAGATTGCGGCTACCCCCTATATTTAGAAGATAAGGAATCCAAATATGTAAAAAAAAATATATGTTTATTCAGAGAAAGTACGTTTTTGTGTCTGATTTCGTAACTTAATTAATAGTTAGCACTAACTAATTAGCATATTTGAGGTCACCCCCAGGAACCTTTAAGATTGACACTTAGTTCGTGAAAATCCGATCATTAGAACGAAAATTATTCAGCGTGATATCTTTTTTTTTTTGCTGACTGTACATATACGACTTTAAGAATTTTTCCCCAACCTGTCTTGTGCTTTTATATAGGAAGTGTAATCGTTTCAAGACTTAAAAATTACTCAAATAATGTAATTAAAATTAATATTAATCAGACGTTAACTCGTTAATATGCATTTGTATTTTATTGATTTGTTAACTATTCAAAATGATTGCAAATGAATAAAAATACTTAAAATATGCATTTTACTGAATTTAAATGTAAAATATTCCAGATCAAATTACGGTAAAAAGTACTGGCACGCAGAGTGCATCACCCGTGAAATACATTTTACAATAAAATCCCCTTTTACCGTAAATTTTTATGCCTTAATTTCTACAAAAATATTTATTTATTTACAGTGATTCAGTGATTTGCAGTGAATATTACTGTCAAAATTACGGTATTTCAGATTTTTTGTTCCGTAAAACTTTACGAAAAAGAATTGATTTCACGGTAAAAAGTACACGAGTGCCGAATTAATGTAATTTGATCCAGAAATGTTTACAGTGAGTGCGATAAGCAAAAAAATGTTAAGAGGCAATTTTAATTACAATGAGAAAGGAAGCATTAAAATATTTAACGTTTAAATTACGTTTTAAAATTCTAAAACAATAGATACTGCGTTTGATATTTTTTTCTCTCTAAATTGTTTTCATATCAGATATTAACATTCGAGATATGGATAAGAATATTAGTTAAAAAGTTCAAACAAAAATATGACAGTTTTGTGATAAATAAAATAGCATACTTCAAATATTTTTTTAAAGAAAATTATTACTTTTTTTAGAAATAAAAGTGTTCCTTAAAAATGTTACTAAAAAGTTTAACTCTACACTACACCAAAAGGGGCATCACAATTACTTAAAAAAAATCTTAAAACCTTGTACGAGTAATTACATACAAATTTTCGGGAGGTTTTTTTTATAATTTAAACTTTTACTAACAAAATTTGGAAAAAAGTAATGATAATTCATTAAATTTGCAAAAATTATGGAGATTCATTGATGCATTTGTTTTTATATGCAACTAATTAAATTTCTGGTAAATAAATAGGTCAAAAATTTTTTTAGAATTAATTTAGCATTTAAGCTGTTTAAATAATTAAGCCATATTAAAGCACAAATCAAGAAGTTTATATTTATTTTCAATTATTAATAACATCTTCCTTATGAAAAATGACGTTTTTTTTATTAGAAGTATAAAAATTGAATGTATTACGTATCTTTATTTGGTATATCACCTAGATTTATCAAAGAAAAATGCTCATTAGGGGGAATAAACAAAATTTTTTTCAGGTTTTGCATTTTTGTAATTGGAAATACAAGTACCTCATTATTTTTTGAAAACATAATATGAATATTCAAGTAAATAAAGAAATTTTTTTTTCCCTAATAGACACACACAAATCCAGCTATTTTTAGTTTTTCAAAATATATTTTCCTTAAAAAAGAAAATTATAATAAACATATTTAGTTCTTATTCACTAAGGATTTTTAGTTTTTTCCTCTAATTCCGGCAAAATTTAGGTTTAATTAATTGAAAATTACTTTTCATGACCAAATTAATTTACCCTGTAATGGTATAGTGCTTAGTAAGTCATGTTACAATGTCAATAGATCTGTAAATTGTATATAATAGAAAAAATATTTTCCGAATTTGTTTCAAATTTGCACAGTGACTTTAAAGTGCTACAATGTGAAAAATTTCAGATCAAATTGCGGTAAAAACTTCAGGTAACCATGATACCAGTACTTTTTAATGGAAAGATTTATTTTTACTGGAACATGTTACGGAACAAAACACTTTTACAGTAATAATTACCGCAAAATCACTAAACTTCTCTAATTGAATAAATATTATTGTTAAAAATTATGATATAATATATTGGAAATTATGATATAATAAATGGATTTGACGGATGATACACCAAAAATATTAACACTTTTCTCCGCAATTTGATCTATGATTTTTACAATGATGAATGCTTTAAGTAATTTTTAGGATATGCCTTTTAGTATTTTATATGAACTTTAAGATATAATAGAACGTATTAGAATCGTTTCCATAATTTAGTAAAATTTTTTACTTAACTAAGAAATATATTTTTTAACATTTTTGTAGAAATCTGCATGATTTCTTATGATTCTAACCTGCGCGAGTTTTGCAAGCTTAGTAAGCACTTTCGCGTGCGTTAGTAAGCACTTTCAAGCGAAAAAAAAGTATAAAATTGTATTAAAAGCATAAAATATTATTTTTAAAACTTGAGGAGAAAGCATTGAAAATATTGCTGCACAAAATATAATATTTAAAATTTTTTTCTTCAGAATTACTGAGTAGAAGCGAAAAATTTTGAATGTATTTCATAATAATGTCAAATACTCTAAATTGCATTAAAAAGAAAGTGGCAAATGCTATTAACAAAAATAAATTTTTTTTACTTAACAAAGTATCTCAGTCCGGAAATCATTTACTTTTTTGCAATTTTCAAGTAACATAATTGAAACTTATGAGTGTTTTACAGGGCAGGCAGTTCATAAAAATATAGAACGACTGCTCTGAATGTTCTACGTTTGTGAGATGAAGCAGGCGTGTTTTTTAGGGTAAAAAATTTTTTCTTCCGATTTTTCATTGTCTGTTACCACAGGTTTAAACTTTTTTTTTGTTTATTTAACTGGGTAGTTAAGCAGTTTTAAGCGTTTAGTCTAAATCAAATAGAATTTAAATACTAATTTTTTTTAGAATATTTTTTTTCAAAATTTTTACTCCTTAAAATGTTTTTACCGACATATTCATTCCATTCGTTGACAAACGATACGACATTATTTACCGGATTTCGCAATTCAAGTGCATACTTACATGATACAAATAATGCATGCTACATATGATACTTTATAATATTAATATTAAAGTTGGGGATTTTTTTTCTTTCAGAAAATGCATAATTAATAAGAGATATCCAATACTCCCAATTCTACCATATCTTCTGTTCAAGAGTCAATTCTTCAATTTCCATTATATACCGCAAAATAAATAAATAAATAAAAATTTTAAAAAATGCAAAAATTAGTTTAAAAAAATCGCAATTGTTTTTCAAAAACATCAAAATTGTACAAATATCTTATCATTGTTTAATTTATCTTAAAAATTATTTATTTATAAAAAGCTTTTTTTCTTTCTTAATTTTATTTGCAAATAACATCTAATTATGAATGTAACCTATTAATCATTTTATCAGACTTACAAATCAAAGTCAGTTTTATTCTCACTTTGAAAGATGGGCGAAATATTTTGTTTTATTTCATAGCCCGCGTTGAGCAGTCGAATCAATTCTGATTTAAAGACTATCAATGACACTTTTGTCTTCTCATGGAGAGACAATCGCTCTATCCCCAGAGCCACAGCGTCCCCAAGATCTTATCTTCCAACATTTTGATAATTGCGAATAAAACTGTTTGTTAAGTTTCATACAGCAGTATCATAGGCATGTATTTTAAGCTTGTAGGCCTGTATTCTATATAAATACAATAGACATTTCAAGTTTACGTTATTTCCCGTCACCTCACAACCCCCCCTTTCCGTTGCTGAAGTATAGGCATGTCTCTTCTTTTCCCCACTCCAATTAAATACAACTTTTTACTAAAACGTACTGTTGTGAAGATAAAGCAAGATTATCCGTAACCATGGTAACGGGATGAGAAAAAAGTCGAGAGTGAGAAAATCGCGTAGCCTTAAGACGACTCTTCGATTTTTAGTGAGTAGATACATGCTTGTTTGTGAATGTACGCATCGAGGTACGTTTTTCAAATAATGTTTTCTTTTCTTTTTCGAAAGTTTTTCTTATCTATTATTTTGTAATATAAACCTCCTCTTAAAATAAATTATGTAAGTTTTCGTTTAAAAAAAAGACCAAGATATCTCCTCTAAGGTCTTAACACCTTTCTATGCTCCCAGAGTCCAAATTTTTATCTAAATTTGAAATATCTATGTTACTGTTTTCTTTTCTTCATTTTTGACGAATTAAGAAGCTCATCGAAATATTCAATAAAAAAGTATGAATTTTGACATTCTTATATAATATAATTAAAGGATCGACAAATTTTGTTTATTTTGTCTTCCTATTTATTGTCTATATAAATCTTTTGCACAAGCATTATATAAATTGATGAATTTATAACTGGGCTTTCAAAATAATTAATATTTTATTAACAAACCGATTGTTATCATTTATGACAGAAATTTATTAATACTCATTGACATTCAAAGTACTTTTGTAAGAAATTTACTATTCTAACTTGATATTATTAATAGTAAAGCAAACTTGTCTTCTAAAATGCATTTTTCCTTTTGATTAAGTAAGCTTTTTTTTCTTTTCAATCCAACCCAATCCATTACCCAAGTGGGAAATTTTATCTAACAATTTTTACTAAATCCAATTTAGATAATCTTGTTCCAAATGTGATAAAGAAAGAAAATAAAATTTTTCGATAAGCTTTGTCAATTTTTTTTTTCCGGCAACACTTTAAACTTCCACGAAATCTTCTTATAGAAGGTGAATCAAATCCAAAGAAATATAAATTTGCTCAACAATTCTGTCTGATTCACCTCATGCTTTTTATGGGATTTATCTAATTATATTTGGTTTAAAGATAAGTAATTAAATAAATGTCCTATTTTGTTCTAGGCATATAGGAATGTTTTTCCAGATTATGTATTTAAAGTATTTTTTTTAAGTTTCAAAAGTTAAAAATGTATTTTTATTTCGTAAATTGTACAACACTTGTCTATAATTTTGCATATACAAAAAGGGAACAAATTCAAATTCCGTGTAATATACATTTTTTTCATATTTCTGAGAAAAGAGAAAAGTTTAAAAAATATAATTTGCAAAGCCAAACGAAGTACTGAAAATTACAAAACACAAACAAGTACAAAAAATAACTGATATATCATATTGTGTAATCTGTAATTTGAAGGAGTATTTAAAAAAGTTCCAGAAATAATAAAAACTCAGAGGGTTAAAACATTATTTTAACCCTCTGAGTGCTAGTCACTGCCGTTTTCAACCTTTAAATTGCAGTTTTTTTTCAGCATAAAAACAAGGCTTCCATAAGCTATCGCACTGGAAAATTCTGTACAATTTTATCAAGGCTTAGAGAACTGCTGTTAATGGTTTTGAAATCATTGAAGAAATTTTTATTTGCGATCGCTAAATAATGAAATTAAGAATCAACTAATGAAATTAATAAACAACTGTAAATTTTAATAATGCAATAAGGGTCATGCTGCTCTTTATTTATGTTCCTGGAAATGATTTTATTAGTACTTTCTGTTAAAATTACCGTACTGTTTGGTAAGGACATTTCTGAAAAAAAATATTCCAAGGATTAGTTCAACTAAAATAAATGGTATTGAAACAATTCGCTTAAAACTTTATTTTATTATTAATTTTACCAAAATTCTTCGGTAAAAATTACCCAACATTTTGCTTTTCTTATAAAACCAAAAGAACGGTAAAATTAACCATATTTTGGTAGTTTAGATAATATTTTTTTCTCAGTGTGCAATGCAAAACATTTTTCATCACAAAATCCAGATCATATCTCAATAATGAATTGTTTTTATTTCATTTTATTTATTCTTTTACTTTAAAATTACTTTACTACACATACATACGGAGCAAAAATTAGAATGAAAGAATTGTATATGAATTGTTCGATGAATTATATGGTTATGAAGGATTAAATAGAAAATGTTATATAAAAAAAGACGTAAAAATTTTATTTCGATAAACAAAACCTTTATCGTCGATTTATGCAATAATAGGAGAAGTATCGCTTGCGCAAAATCAATTAACAGAAGCTTAGCGTCCATAAAGTTTGACATTAATGGAAAAACGAAGTTATATTCTTCAAAAAAGATCGTCTGGTTACAATTAACTTCTCTTTCGATCAAAATCTAATGTGAAACCGATACTTATCTACAAATGCAGTAAAGCTTGTGATAAATCAATAAAAGGCTTAGTGCTTTAGTTTAGTTGAGTGATAACTTAATTTTTTGTTGGGTTTTTTAATAAACCTTTTATTACAAAGTAAGAAATACATTTTGTTACTTATTTTGTAATTAAAATGGCAAAAAAATAAAAAACAAACGGATAAAGTTACCATCTTACAATTCTTTGAAGAACTCTCTTTCAGTTTTAATAATTTAGAAATAAAGCATATATTTATTATTTATATCTCCACTAAATGTTTCAGTGTTTGTAAAGATTCAGAAAGAGACTTGAAAGATTCTGAACTCTTCACATAAATAGAGATATTATAACTGAAGTATTGGTACTCGAATTTAGTACAAAATTATACCTTTTTTTGAAACCCTAACAAACAATGAGATTTTACGAAAAACTGCAGCAACCCTGTTCTAAAAAAGAAAGCATAACACTTATTAAAGAGAACCTTGATACCATGAAAAACTTTTTACAGGAATCTAAAAATGATTTTGATTGAAAGAGCACTTAGACTAGAGTATTTTAAATATCAAAAGATAAACTTTATAACACAGATTTTAGAGTTTGGGAAATTCGCATTTAAAATTAAACGTTTCATCAATATCTCTTCTTGGTTTATTTTAGAAAGTAGAAAAAATAAACATTGATATCACTTTACTTAAATTTATTCGTATTTCTATTTTTTTAGTACGTATACAAACATTTTTTTCTATATCCTTGCCTAAAGAAATAATCACAGGAAATTAAAGTGGAAGTGCTCAAAAACAGGAACCCATTTTCAAGACTTGCTAAACGTTAATGAGAAGAAATAATTGTGACTTTTTGAAACATAATACTAAAGTTGTTAACAAAAAATGGAAAAATAAAGGTGAGAAACAACACTGGAAATATCACACTAGCCGAGAGAGAAAAAAAATGAAAATCAGAACAGGAAAAGGATTATTTCCACTCTAGTCACACGAACTCACCTTGATACCCTGGAATCTTGTTTTATTCATTTGAATGCTGATTCCCTTGTTGACGATATTAGATCCTCACCATTTCTTCATAGCGCGTGGAAATGCATTTTACCCAGATTTGTCCCTCCCGGCCACAATTTCTTTAAATCTATTTTCTTTCTTGGCTACTGTGTATTTTCTAGTTTTGTTTTCCCCTAAATTTAACCGGTTTTCGTTGGTAACTTTCCGTTTTATGTTTCAAATCGTTTTGTTTCTTCTCTCTCACGTCTGGCAAGTCTTGAAGGTCTTCAAAATGCGCACCTGCTTTTGAGCTCTTGAAATATGTCGACTATTACTTGCAATTAGTAAAGTTTTGAAGTGAATGAATTTTTTAATCAAGTATATTCTGGCCTGTTAATAAATATTTGTATTAGTTTTTTTTATTTTTTTTTTATCTGATTTGTTTTCATATTGTATAATTTTGCAATTGTTTGTGTTCAAGTTTAAAGCATAGTTTCAAAGCTAATGTCTTTTATTAGTACCTGTTCTTGATTCAATTTTAAAACTGAAAAACAAATATTTTCTTGCTTGTTAGAACTAATTTGTATTTTTTATTTGAATTATTTAGCTATTCTTAACTTTGGATTATTACAAACAAATTGCGTAACGTGGTTATTTTTAGAAAAGGACTTTTTTTGAGAGTGGTTTTAAACTAGACACATTTTCTAAAAAACAAAACTTATTAATCCATTTACTACTGCATAAATTATTATTTGAAATTTACAGCATCAGATTTAATAATTTCCTTTCTGCTTTTTCTTGAAGAAGAAAGCGTATTTGTGATAATTAATTTTAATACTCGGAGTCGAGAGCTCTTGAAATTGAAACTAATAAAACTTTAAACTATTTGTGCCCCAAAATAAATAAAACAAATGGTTTGTATTCAGATTAAAATCGACCTTTTAAAAATGAATTATTTCCTTATTTCCATTATTGATTATTTTTTTTAAACAAGAAGAAATCAGAATTTATAGTTCTCTATTTGTTCCTTTCAATTTAAAGAATCTTGAACCTAAATTGAAATATTTACTAGTTACTCGCTTTTTACTTAAATTGAAATATTACAGTGCTACTTGCATTCCTTATTTGTCGTAATATTTTTTTTTTATAATTTGTTTATTACTTCAATTTTAAACATTTCAACACATTTATTTAGTATAAATTCCCTTTAAAGAAATTTGCTTCAAATTTATGCTCAAATTTTATCATCGTGAACAATGTTACCTTAGTTTATTCGTTTTATTTCTGGTAAAAAATTTGAATTATGTACATGCTTTCCTTACAAAATGTTTCTTTTTGCTAAAATGACCTTGTTCAAAATACGTAAATAATTAAGTTAAAATCATTATAAATTCAAAGAATAAAACATTTTGAAACTGTAAAAGCAATAAATCGCTAAGTTTTTCATCTTTTTAAACTAACCGTTCGTATCACTTTAATCGGCAAAACAAAATTTGCTTTTCAGATTTGTAGCATTGAATTAATGATCATTCTATTTTTTATTCTCAATATATATATTTTTTCATAAATAATTAAGGTTGAAATTGCATTGTCATGTGATGTTTTAATTTAATCTATATAAAAGTGTACGCATAATTAGAGTAATTTTTAAAGCATGTTTTATTGACATAAGAAATAATTTTTTTTGCAGAGATTCTTTGTTTATTGAATTTAGTACAGATACGGATTACAAGAACTTGAAATTTTGATTAATAATTTTTAAAATGACGCGTCTTTAAGAAAAAGGTTTCTTTATTCTGCTTTTCTAATGTTATAACAACGTCATAAATATGAAAAGAATTATTGTGGGGGAAGGAAATGGGGCTGGCCGGAAAAATGCAATGAGAAAAAAGTATGGTTAAAAAAACAGAATATGGAAACTTTACCATCTTTCTGACTTTTTGAAAACACCAAAACGCTCTAATAATTTTTACAAAATTACTTTGGTGAGGATTTATATAAAATTTAAAATAAATTATCCTGATATACGTGATTTAAAGTAAATTAAACGTATCTAGAGAAAAAATTATAGAGTTAATTCAAAAAATGAAAAATAATATTGCTGTGTTTAAATTTATAATTTGCGAAACATTTATATCACGTCTAATTCCTAGGGTTTTTTGACTTACACATTGAAAATAAATAAAATATTTACTTTTAATGCAAATAAATTCTGCTCACCTCGAACTATAAACGCAATTGTAATGACTGGGTTTATGTTTGTTGTCACTAAATCTGCAGAATGTAAGACAGAAATGTAGAAGGCTGAGACAAACAGTTGACAGATTGGTCACCAGCGGAGTAGATCGATTTTAAAAAGGCAAAATGCAATTTTTAAGAAACTTTGGCAAGAGAAACATGCCTATTTTCATGATTCCAGATCAAGTATCCACTTTTATTAATGAAAATTAAAATAAAAAAAGAAATTTTTTTTTTAAAGTTGTCAAAATTAAAAAGCAATTAATACTTAATTCTATTCCTGCAGAAAAAATTGAAATCCTTTTTATTCTATGGTTTAAGATTCTTTTTCCGCAGAGACGGGAGCTTTAGAAGACACAATTTTAAGAAAAATATCTCTTACATTAAGAGAGAGACTGGCCTTGATTGACTTGTGTAGACTGAAAAATATGATTAACAAATAATTTTTAAAGTTATGGAACGAATGAAGTTACCGATAATGCTCTTAGAATAGCCATTATTAAAATAAACTTTTTGGCACAACCTGAGAACAAACCTCACATGCATCGTGCCAATAATTTTGATTCGAATAATCTCATAAGTAGCAGGTAGCATATGTTGCAGCCGTCAGCAACGCGAGTCATTTCGTAACTTAGTTGAAAATGTTTGCTTTTTGTCTGTTTAGAACAATACATCAAACTTTTCTATCACCTTCCTTATTTTTAATTGCTTTTTTTCTCTGATTGTTGATCAATTTTGTCATATCATGCACAGTAATAGTTTAAAAGTAATTGGTTTTATTTCCTTACCATAAAAAGTAACGATGATCAGAGTTCTGGTACTTTTTACCATAAAATCCATTCTTACGTGAACATATTACGAAACACAAAATCTGATATACCGTAATTCTTACAGTAATAATTATCGTCTCACTCAACCACTCTAATTAAACGAATGGTACTGTAAAAATGACGGTATAATATTTTGCGAAAAAAAATATTGTAGGTGTGTTGTACACAAAGTTACGATACTTTAAGAAGTAATTTGATCAGTGCAATAATGTGATACTTTAAACTGTAATTTACTTGTTACAGTACTCTCTATAGGTATTTTAACGATTTTGCTAGTTGAAAACGTAGCTAAAAGTTTTCTTAACTTTATTGCTGCATCTTTTTGTCTATTAATACTATTATAATATACTTTTAATACATAATTTTTCATTACAAGTAATAACAAATTCTGTTTTTTGTTTTTTTTTTTTTTTTTTTTTAGCATTTTTTTCTCTTTTGTGCATTACAAATAAATTGTGCATGACAAAATAAATTATCAATTCTATTATTTGAGACAGATTTTTTTTTCTTTTGCTTCTTAGTTAAACGCAAAATGAATTTTAAAAAATACATAAAAATCTCCATAGGAGTTTGCAAGCTCGATTTGCGTAGGTGTGACAAGTTTTAAAATAACACAAAAATTCATGTTCCAAATTTCAAAAATAATGAATAAACAATTTTTTTTCAGATTATGTTACCTTCTAATATAAATTGTAGAATTTATAAAAATATAAAAATATGTCATTATTAACTTTTTCATTGGGAAAAAAAGGTGCTTGGTCTCAAAGGAATTTTTTTTTGTAATTTTTATCAAAAGCGGTGATAATAAAAAATAATAATAATTGAAACTATAATCATAAAAATAAATTATTTCTACAATGTCTTTCATTGTCAGTGTTGCTTTAAATTTGTATTGTTATCTTAGAATGAAACATTTTATTCGACAGCAAAAGAATAATGAAATAAATTAAAGTATTATCAATAAACAAAAATGATTTACTTGTCTAGTACTTCAACTTTTATTTTCTTTCGCTAGAATTATATTTCTATTTTAAAGGATTAGACACTCAAAACAATAGCTAGAAAATTGCTCATACTTCTTGTTTCAGAGGATAAGTTTTTCTAGCTATTCTTTTCAATTTCAAACGCTTTTGTAATTGTTAAATTCTAGTGATACTTGAATTTGCATTTTAAAGGATTAAAGGATCTATACAATACACTTTTAATAAGATATGATTTCATTTTCTAAGTGTATATTTTTATCCAATAAAACACGGACGAGTGTCACATTTTTCTAACACGCAAATAGTTGTAAAATATTTTAGGTAGTCTTTTTATAGGTATCCATGTTTATTGATGTAAAAACTGTTTTAAAATAAATGTGGAACGTATTGAAATCATTGATTAAATAGAGAAAATTTTTCTAATTACGAGAGTTTTATTAATATTCGTTGTCTGATTAATTGTTGAATCGGTCTTCTATGAAAAAATTTTTTTTTCCCTCGAAATTGAATTTTGTTGTTGATATTTTGAACAGATCTCGAAATTGCATTGCTTTTAATTAATTCTTTGAGATATTTAGTCTAAATATCTTTTTATTATTGAAAAAAAATAATGATCTCAAGTTTTTTCTCAATTTTGTGTTCGCATTGCCAAGAAAATCCGTCGGAATATTCCCTGATTATCACAAAAGACACTAATTTCTTCTGTTGTCACCACCATAAACTAATAAAATTTATGAGAGATTAATGACTTGAATTTTATCATTATTAAATTTACAAGCATTTTAATGAGTAAAATATTTATTTATCTTTTATTAAATGTATTTTATTTGCACTATTATTTTATTATTCATTTTTGTATTACTTTAAGATTTTAACTTTGATTGTTATTCCGAATTATTCCGGGCTTTAACCTGAAAGCAATTTCACTTTATTATAAAATATTCCTGCATTACGGTATTTTCCAATTAGTAAAGAGAAAAAAAAGTTAACTTTTTTATAAGCTTATTGATTATATATATATATATATATATATATATATATATATATATATATATATATATATATATATATATATATATATATATATATATATATATATATATATATATATATATATATATATATATATATATATATATATATATATATATATATATATGTGTGTATGTGTATGTGTATGTGTGTATATATATATATGTATATATGTATATGTATGTGTATGTATATGTATGTATATGTATGTATATGTATGTATATGTATGTATATGTATGTATATGTATGTATATGTATATGTATATGTATGTATATGTATGTATATGTATGTATATGTATGTATATGTATGTATATGTATGTATATGTATATATATGTATATATTTATTATATATATATATATATATATATATATATATATATATATATGTAAAGAAAAAAAACGCGAAGAAAATTTAGAAAAACAATAATAATTAAATACCATTTTTAATTTTTTAATGAAATGAATAGAATTAAAAGAATATGTGGTAATATTTATTTATCAAAAAAAAAAAAAAAAAAATTAGACAAACTCTTTCAAAATTTGATAAAAAACGGATACCCAACTAAAGTAATTAATTTCTATATAAAGTCATTGATTTAATTGTATATTATTGTAAATAAATTTACTAAAAAAATTATTTGTGAATTTATAAAATTTCTTACATGCGCAAATCCATTTTGGGTAAATCCGTATATATGTATATATATATATATATATATATATATATATATATATCCATCCAGTTCTCCACTTTTCTCCCCTCTCCGTTATAATGGTTGTGGAAAATCTTCCCCATACACAATAAATTTCAGAATAAAGTGAAAAAATACTAGTGTAAGAAAAAATTGAAGATTTGTGACTATCATAATAAGGATGAGAAAAAATATGTAAGGAGGAGGAAAATCGCGTAACTTTCTGACACTTAATCTATTTACAAGTGTGTATAGGAAGTTCATTCAAAAAATAATTTATTGTTTTATTGCGGAGCATAAAATAAATCAATACTCATTAGTTTGATCATATCTGTCCCTTTGAATCTTAAAAAAATGGATCAAATTATAGTAAAACAAACTCAATTAGTAAACCAAAAGTTTTTAAGAGAATTACGGTTTATTAGACCTGTATATATCAGGATGTTTATTTTTAGCCAGACATAAGACTACATATTTTTTTTATAAAGACAAGTTCGTTAGATAAAAAAAATTGATTACGTAAGCATATTTCCAAATTATTTCAGTCTTATTTCCAAGCAATTACACATCGTGTTTCTTTTTATCATTGTCAAAACACAGCTACAACTTGATGTCATTATGCCTTTTTGTGCAAATTACAAGTCAACAAAAAAGTCATTATTTTCATTGATTTTTCTTAATTTTTTATTATGTTCATTGAACAAGAATTATTATCCACATTCTTAACGAGCCATAAGAAACTAATTTGTTTTTTGAATGAAGACACATAAATTTAACCCAACCATTGAATTAGATGTTTTCTCACGGTCATTTGATTTCTAATAAATAAAATGCAAACACACAGAAAATCGTAAACAATGATACTTGGTAATTTAAAAAATCAACAAAATGCTTCAACACAAATTGCTTTTTAATGATCTTGAAAGTAATTGAACGCAATTCTTACGACTAAATAAACTTTTTTTTCAAATAACACGGAGAAAGATATATAGACTTATTTTAAAAGTCTGTAATATCCAACATTAAGAAAGATGAAATGCTGGAAGCGAAACAATATTTATTTTATGTGAAAAAATATTTTAAACAGATTTCCAATTATATAAAGCAAAACAGAAAGAATTATGATCATAATACAATGGTTTTTCACCCATGAGTGTATGTCTGCCATAAAAAATCTATGCAACAATGTTCTTAAGAAACGACTGTCAGATTTGTTTATGCCATTATTGAATATAAACCACTAATCTTTCATTATCTTAAATATAAATTTTAATTTTGTAATGCATATATGTTTACGATTAAGGCCTTGTTCTGATTTTTGGAATTTTTCCTCCATTAAGTAAGAGTTATAATTGTTCTTGAAAATGATGCATTTTTAAAAGTAAATTTTTTTCTTATTTCATTCTTAATATTCAGAATTAATGTATAATATTCCAATAGAAAAAACCGTGAGATAACATGAGACAGTTTAAGAAAAGGATTTTAGCTTTTATAATGTTAATAAACATAGTGTTAATTCTTTAAAATCTCTAAATTAAAAACTGTTGCTATATTAAGCTTGTGGTATGAAATTGTTATGGATGGCTTTTTCATGCTCATAAAATCACCCTTTTTACAACCATAATCTCACCATCACAAATTAATAAACTATAGAGTATTAAAAGTAGTAAGTAAACGTTATATAACTTGGAAAATTGTACGATGTTATCTCTTTTTTCTCTTTTATTTTTTTTTTCCAATCTTTTCTTAAATAATCTTAAACATTAAATTAAATTACATTTTAAACATTAATTAAATTACATTTTAAATTATAAATGCATAGTATATTAAATGATGTTAACTATAAAGGACTTTTTTTAATATTTGAAAACAAAATGTCCATTAAGAAAAAGTTTTAGTTTTTTTTTTATATGGAAAATATAATTATTTCCTAAAAATAAACATTTACATATATTTTTATTATTGAGAATAATGAGAATTACTACAATTTGGAATAGTAAAAGAAATTTTTTTTAGATTATCATTAATTCTATGAGAATAGAATAGAAACATACTAAGCATAGGGCTTGTAAATTATGAACTGAAGTGCTGTTTTTACTTAAAATATATAAATAATTTTAATTTAATGCCTATAAATTTATTATCCTGAAATATGCGATTAATAAAATGGACATAACATTAAGAAATGTTACATAACATGAAAAATTAAAAGTTATCATTATGTTCTGAAAAAAAATGTTTTTAGTTTTTATAAATTTGCATGGAACCAGCAATGATGGTTCTAGAAATGATGTTTTTGCTTTTTTTTATTGGAAGTTACAGTACTTAGTTTCTAATAAAGAATAATTGCTAAATGTTTTCTTTTTAATAATTTTCAATTTTATTTCAAATTTTTCTTCTTTTTTTAAGTTTGCATTTATCTATATATTAGAGCTTATATATACCATACTAGAGCACATATATAATACTTTTTAAGTAGTAAAAAATAAAATTTGTGATGTAATTTTTACAAAAACTTTTAGAAAACAAATAACTTTTAGTGAAAAGAATAGACACAATAAATCTTCGTAATAGAATAAGATTTGAAAAAAAGTATTTCCTTTAGATAAATATAAAAAATTCTAATCTAATCAACAAAAAAAAACAGCATAAAAACATAAAATAACGTAACACAAAAATGTCACAATAAACTAATATCGTTTGATTACGAAAAGTAATACTTTATGTTTTGAATATGCTTGATATTGTCTCTATTATGCACAAAAAGTTTACTGTTGCTTTTCTCAAAAGTAACAGAAATATTTAATGAAATTAAACAAACATGAAATAAATAATCCCTCGTTAAAATGAAATTGAAATAATTTAAGCAATAATAAAATTGTTGCTTGATAACAAAACAATTGTTCAAAAAATTGTTCATTAGCCGAAATTCAAGCGAAAAAGTCAATATTAATTCATTTTAGGGAATTGATCTTAATTCAAAATTATTAGTTCCCCTAAATCGGACGCTACTTTTTAATATAGTATATCGTATCTGATGCAAATGAACTTGACGTGATGAAAGGACATTCTTACAGTAAAAATAGGATTCTGAATTTAAATGCAGAAAGAAAAATTTAAAAAAAAGTTGTACTGATAAATTAGTAATTTATGTTTCATAAATACTTACAAGTTAAAACATTAAATAATTTGTTCTTAAAATCATCGTAAGTTTTAAACTATTAGCCCTCCGTCTCGTAACTATTAACCCCCCCTTTTGATTCTGTCTGAAAATCACAACTGAAACAATATGAAATATTTTTAGGCACTTTTACTATGTCACTTTCTCTATGTCACACACCCACCCTCTCTCCGAGCCCATAGTGAGAAATATATATATATATATATATATATATATATATATATATATATATATATATATATATATATATATATATATATATATATATATATATATATTATTTATATATATATATTATTTATATATATATATTATTTATATATATATATTATTTATATATATATATTATTTATATATATATATTATTTATATATATATATTATTTATATTATATATATATATATATATATATATATATATATATATATATATATATATATATATATATAGTTTGTGTAAGTAAAATATGCTTATACGTGTAACATTGACCTTTTCTAAATATTTAGCAGAGTTCTATTTTTATTTGTTTTTATTTATATTTCTGAATGTTAGTAACTCAACTTGAATTACAAAACCATTACAGATTTTCTCTATAAATGTTGTATTTATCTTAGCTACAAAAGCAAATTTACCCAATTTGATTTATAACTTTTCCTGTATAATATATTAAATTTTATTTCCATTTCAATTTTGACTGGCATAGTGTTTCTAAAAAAAATTTTAATTTTTCAAGCTTAATTAATATCTTTCACCCTCTGACTTTTCCTAAGTAAATACTTTTTTGTCATTTCTTAGCTACAAAGAAAATAAACTCTGATGCTATTCAACTTATAAAACTGTCAGGAATCTCTTATTTTTATCTTTAGTCCAAAATTGTTTTTTCATCCTTCGTTAGCATATGAGTTATTATTCGTCTATTCATTCGTTTTCTTTAATGGGATTCTTTGTTTAGTTTTGGAAACATTTTCTTTTACATCTACTTTCGTGGAGCTGTGGTGGCTCAGAGAATAGAGCACCTGGCTCGCAATTAGGTTACCCCGGTTTTAATCCCAGAAATGGCTGGTTGATGCGAATTCAGCAAAAATTCGCTTCGACCACAGGATTCGACGACTTATTTCATATTATTTACTCATTTTGGAATATGAAACCTTTACTGATTTTCTCAATAAAGGTGGTCTTTTTCTAAATTAAAGAATCGTTCTTAATTCAATAAGTCTTAGAACATTTCCTGTATTTTATAATTAAATTTTATTTGTTTCATGTGTGACTGACATAATGTTTCTAGAAAAATATATTTTAATTTTCGAGCTTAATTAATTTCTTTCAACCGCTGACTTTTACTAAGGAAATTCACTTTGTCTTATCTTAGTTCCAAAGAAAATAAATTCTTATGCGATTAAATTTGTACAACCAACTGTCGGGAATCTTTTATTTTTGTCTTTTGTCCACGAAATTTTTTTTCTTCCTTCGTTGGCAGATGAGATCTCATTCGTCTATTCATTCGCTTTCTCTCTGATGGGATTCTTAGTTTATTTTTGGAAACTTTTTCTCTTAATATCATTAATTATTTTCTTGAAAAAGAATAAAAAAAAAAAGATTTAGAACCACCTGAGACGGAAGAATCGTTACCTAAAGCTCATGGCTTTCTAAACTATCTCAACTTTTCTCGGTTTCCGTTAAAATGCTTAGTTCTGCAATCTTTTGGAAAGTAGTTTTTCGAATTTTAAAAATAGTAAGAATCCTTTAGTTCTTAAATTTTAAGTAATTTCGCCATTTTCATTAAGACGTGACGTCATTAATTACATAATAGATTTACTTAAAAAAAATGGCATTGGAATAATTTTTGCTAATCTTATGAATCTGAATTCAAAGCTGAAAGAATAAACGTGAATATTTGAAAAGCTATGAAACTGATTTGTAATTTCTTTTTTAAATAATTCTTAATTGTTTCAACAACATAGAAACAAATAATGATAGCAAAATTACAGGTAATGACTTTTGGCTACCAAATTGATGTATATGTATTGTTTTAGAATGCAGAATGCTAAAGGAGTGAATTTTTTTTTATTTTATAACCGTCGTTGAACAGCCGACCCAACTTAATGGGTTTACGGCTACTAATGTTCAACTCCGTAGCCTTGTAATTTTGAACCCAATCCAGAAGACAAGGGAACTCCTGGATTGAGTATTGGGAGAAATTTGCCTTCGTGGAGGACTTTTTGATGGAGCTAACCCGCATTTGCGTTACATGGAGAGGAAGACCACGAGAACCTCCCACGGTTAGCCTGACGGCAAGGGGACTCTAACCCATGATCCGTCTACCACTGAGGATATTTCACGTCAGCACTGTGGTCAGTGCAAGCCGGATGCGGAATTCGTATCGACTGGGATTCGAACCCGGTTCGCCTCATTGGAAGGCGAACGCTCTATCCCCTGAGCCATCGCGGCTCTAAAGGAGTGAATTGTATATTTCGCATCAATTATTAAAAGATCAGTTTTAAAGAAAAAAACTAATTTGGTAAAACTAATTTTAGGAGGTTAAAAAAACGCGTAATTAAAGAAAATAAATTATTTTGGACGAAAGTATTGGTCTTTGTTTTTGATCAGTCAAAATAGAACATTATCATAAAAATACTCTGAAAAATGCTTGATTACAACGGAAAATATTTTAATAATTTATTCAAAATCAAATTTATTCTTTAAAAAAGTATAGTTATTTGAAAATGCGCCTGTTATTTATTGCTTGATGACTTTTTTATTTTATTTTCTAACAAAAATGTCAGCATTTTTTTGACACATTATGGCAACTTTTAAGATAGTTTTTAGTAGAAGATTTTTTTTTTGTTGTGTCGCTACATAGATGAGAAAATATGCATAAATTAAATACATTCGTACATAATAATATAAAATATACATAATATACATAAATTAAATAAATACATGCATAAACTAAATAAAAGTTAATATTTTGCGTCAAATGCTGGCCTTTGAATATGGTGCCATATTTGAGGCGAAAATTGCCGTATAGAAAAAAAACCTAATTCTTAAAAAGTTCAAAGTGGTTAAAAAGTTCATATTTGTATATATAAAAAAATAGAGTAAAACTTGGACTTTTCTTATGTTAAATAGAAAACATCTAAACCAAGGATAAAGTAATAGTTTAATTAGACACCCTTAAACAACAATTTGGAATGCTTAATGATTTACACTATGTAAATTTTTTTCTAATGTTACACAAGATTATTTTAACGGATTTTGGATATTATCACGGCACTAAATACTGAACTAAAACGGCACTGAATCTGAAATCTGCAATTTGTCTCTTCAAGTTATAGTTTTCCAACGGCATTTTTGGTAAATGTTGCTACGTGCTTCTACACTCTCTGAAATAAAACTCTCACAAGTGACAATTCAGCTGTCTTTAAGCTGTATTTTGTTAAATTTGAGAATAATTTCGTCCCGAACTCTCATGATTTGTGATGAACTTCTCAAATATATAACGCAAATGTTTCCTCAATTACGGAATACCGTTGTAGTGCATTGTGGGAGAGTGTCAACTATAAAGAGACTTGATAATTGAAAATAAAGAGAAGATAAAGCCAATCTGTCGGTATGGTGGTCAACGTGGTGCTCTCTCACTGAGAAGACCACTTCTTCAAATCTCACTTACGGCGTGGGCGCAATTTCACTTCAATGGCCGTTTGCTACTAAAATATATGTTTAGTAATCAGACAGCATTCGTAAATTAAATCATTTTTTAAATTGCTGCATGTTAAAAATGTTATCAAATTGTTGTTGTAATGTTTTGTTGTCTAAATTTCTGCAAAATTACAATTTTATGAACTTTTGAAGTAATATTGTCTTAAGTGCAGAGGTATAAACTAAAGCCACATAGTTTTGATGATGCTGAAGTCGGAAATTACTTTCTAAATAGTTGAACACTTTAAGTTTCGAAGTACATAAACATTTTTATGATTCACACAGCTATATTATTTTACGAGATGCCCTTTTATATTTTTGTTATTTTTAAGCTTCTTCATTTAATTCACCCTTTATTTTGAAATTGTCAGTACAATAAATTTTTGGTTAGTATCTCTATAGAGGAAGTTTACGGATTGTATTCTTTGAGAAAATGAAATTTAAAATTTGTTTTAAAAATAACGTGTTTAAATCATTTATTTGATATTTTTGTATTGGTTATGGCACACGGAGAAAACAAAATCGTAAAATAACCATATTATACTGTAATGGTCGTGATTCTGGATATTTAAACCAAAACAAACGGTATTCAAATCATTTCTTTAATAATTTTTATTTTTATATGAAAACGGTTTTTTGGAAATTTTGGTTTTTAAAAGAATCCCCACATGAATTGGAAAGTAAATTTGACCAAATAAATTATTTGTTTTGCCATTTTCAAAGGTTTCATGATAAAATTACAAAATTTTACCACATTTATAAAATTTTATCACAGATAATAAAACCATATGTTATTGTTAATTTGATCAAAATCATTACCAAAAGTGTTTCGGTAAAAATTACCGAGTTGTTCCCATAGAACCGGAAACACGGTAATTTTTACCATATTTTGGTAATTTTGTTTACATTGTTTTCTCAGTCTACGGTGGACGTACAATTTGATATTATAACGTTGTATGGGTGTTGTTGAATATAAGTAAAAAAATTATATATTTACTTTGGATCTAGCATTTAAGGCTTAGATGCTTGGTTTTAAAATATTTTTTGACACGTATATTACATAATTTCATGAGATAGGAAAGGGGACAAAACAGATGAATTATTTTGATACTAAAATTCAAGCGAGGAATTTTATTACTTCTCACAACCATTTCGTCACGCAGTCGCATGAGTTTTACCAAAGCATGAAATTACAAATATTTGATGAAACTTCTTCCTAACTCGTTTGTCTTTATATATTTTCGTTATCCTCTTTGGTTAGAGTTATGTAATTTTCAAGTCTATTACATGGTATGATGGATTGTGCTCGCCTGGTAACCAGATTACCAGGTATGACTTGCTAGAATAACTAAGTATGCATCCAAACGCCCTCTTTTTTATGTTATACGGTATTCCTTAACCAATTATGTCATTTGTGATATTTTAATCCTAATGTTAATGACGAAATTTATGTTGTTAAACTGAACATAATAATATACCTCCTATGACGAAATTTATTAGATAAAATTTTCCAGTAAACTGTTTTGTCAATAACAAAGAGAAGGTTGGGAATTTTAAGTAACCACTTTTCCACATTGTAGGACCATTTTTTATATGTATAAAGCATGCTTTGTATTTAAAGCGTTAAAATAAATAAAAAATAACAATAATAATAAGAAATTACAGCTCCCTTATTTTTTAAAAGAAATATATTTTATGCTATTAATATTTTAGAAATTTAATATTGAAACTGCTTGCTTATAGGTTTGATGTTTTAAAATTTATGTCAACGAAGATATCAAGACACAATAAATGGGTGCCGAGATACAGGTTAGGAATTTTCAATATCGCAAGAGAATTTGTCGTGGTATTTATTTGCGAGTATTGATTCAGAGTTTCCGCTCCGCCTAAATTTACGGGTTTGTTTAAATAATGGTCAAATAGATTTGGCAGAAAACTACATATAAGAATAGCTACAAAATCTATTGTAGATGGATTTAAAAAAAATTATATATTTAAAAGTCATCTTTCTCTTAGGGAAACTTTTTTTGCTTCATATATTATTTATTACATATTATTAGATTTATTACATATTATTATATATATCTTTTTTTATATATTATATATAGATTATTTTGCTTCATTTGTGAAATTTTTATATTCAAAACGCGGCCAGTTTTTCAATAAGAATCTTATTACTTAACATAAAATATCTAATTGATAATATAAAACACGAAGGCGTACGCAAATAGAAATTTTTTTGAAAAAAGGCGAGGAAATTTCTTTTTCACATTTCACGTAAAATTTTATACCATAATTTTGTAATGTAATATTTAATTTACAGTGATTCAGTGATTTTGCACTAAATATTACTGAAAAATTAAGATTCATCAGTTTTTCTTTTCTGTAAAATTCTGCATTAAAAAAGGGAATGTATAAAAAACACAGAACGTATAAAAAAACTGGCATCCTGAGTACTAGTATTTTTCCCCATAATTTTATCTGGAATTTTTTCAGTGTGTACAGTGTTCGTATAAAGCTGTATGAAATTATACAAGCATGCGAGTGCAAAAAATTCCAACGAAACTGCGGAAACAGATCCACTCTCAAAGATAAAATTATTTCCTTGATCACTTGAAATCACTTGATTTTTGACGAAACGCGAACTGTCAAATTTATGACGAAACTAGAATAAAGACTAGACAATCGAACATAAAGTGATGAAACAAGCCGAGCGGCATATAATGTAGTCAAGCAGTTGACCACATGAGTGTAATTTATTTCGCCATTCTAACTATTCTTGCTGTTTTGGGCCACCTATAGTTTGTCTAAAGTAAGAACACACCCAGCCATTCATCTGGACCCATAGTGATGACTATGATAACGGGTATAACTATTTAAAATGGGGGTGTGGGACAGGCTATATCTCGGCTCGGCGAGAAGTAGGGAAAATACCTTGTTTTTCTTCGTTCTACTGTGTTAGCCTTAGAGCGAAATGAAGCTACCCTCCTTGAAATGTGCTATTCTTGTTTTATAGCAGTACATGGCTTCAGATTTTGTGGCGGGGAGGGGAGTTTTTACCGTAGATTAACTATGTATAGTGCCCATGTAAAAATTGTTTGTTAGAAACGTTTGATACATTACCCTCTCGAGTTTTTTATTTTAAAAGATTAAAATTACGAGACCACGAAATATTTCTTTAATTTAGATGAAATTCGTTTCCTCGATGAAGTGACGACAGTTATTTCGTCACTCTGTCGAAATATTCGCTCGGAGCGTATACCAGGAAACGGTTTCGTCATAAACGAAAACAGTTTCGTGATATTTGAGTATTTATTTCTTACAGTGTCCCTCGATTGATGAGAACAGTGAGTAAGAGGATGGCTAATAAAAAATGACTACTCTCAAAACAAACAATTTCGTTAAATCAAGTGCTTAAAATTCTGCAGTTATTAAAATGAAATAAAATTATTTCAAATATTGTGCTATTCATTGTTAAGCTGGTTTATTATTTGGAAATCGTAAACATTTGGACCTTTAAAGATTCATTAAAATAGTTATTTTTATATTTCGTATTTTATTTTACTGATTACTGTGAGATTTATTCCACGTAATCAAAACCTTTTCAAATTTAGCACCCTAAAATGTTTTCATAAAATATCCGTTAAACATTCTATATTCTTTGAGTCACTATAATTGCGGAACAGCATACATTGAAAGAATCCCGTATCATATTACGATAGAAAGTATTCACAGTACTTTTTATCGTATAATCGAATTTTAGCGCAAAATTTTACGGGATGAAAAATCATATATAGCATAATATTACAGTAACAGTTACTGTAAAATAACTGAATTATTGTGGTTAAACAATTACTACTGTAAAATTTATGGAATGAAATGTTACGGTCAATGTAGATTTTACGGTAAAATGCATTTTACTAATGCTGCACTCGGTAGAATGGTACCAGTACTTTTTACCGCAATTTGAGCAGGATTAGCTTTTTGTTTGATGTATTTAAATGTATAACTATTTTAAATATAAAACCAATAAAATTTTTATATTAAATTAATTTTATTTTTATAATTTTAAATGTGATATACAAAACGTAACATTTGTTTAAATTTTTTCTGACATATTTGAAATTATTGTTTGTCCTTACAATAATAAAACTTAGTATTTTTTCCATCATTGTAATGCCGAAAGCTTACAGAAAAGAAGAAATTATGTTGTAAGCTTGAAAATTATACATTAAAAAAGTAAAGCATTCTTTTTTTTCGGCCTCAGTGTTCTTTTTAAATTATAAATTATTTCACATAAAAAAAATATAGTTCATTTAATAGTTTAAAACTTATCAAATTGAGATAAATAAATATAAAAAAAAGTGATCGTTTATTTTAATATTAATAATTTTAGAGTTTTAATTCAAATAAATTTGTGTTTCCTTTCATGAAATAACTAAGTAAAATACTTTAAGATATTTAATGCATCCTCTTAAATTATTGGATAAAAGAAATTGTTACTAAAATATTTCCAATGAATTTTCCATTATCTAATTTTTTATCTTATTAAAACTAATGAAATTCATAGTTTAGAAAATAAAAAAAAACTAACTTTCCCTAAAACTATTCATAGTACATTTATGTAACTGGAGTCATATAGCTAAATACTTTTTTTTAACTGTTATCATACCGCTATATATCTAAAAACTATCTATTCTGAAATTTAATATAGTTAATGTTTGTTAGATATCAACCATAAAAATAGATATCTTTTAATTTAGGTAAAAACCAGACGTCTTTAATCTTGAATAGTGTTTCCGTGCTTATAACTAATGGGGAAAACTATTATTTACTTGTTAATTTTTTCGTAACATTTAAGCTTCTGAACGAAGTTGTAACGTAGGTAAATGGGAAGTACTTAAAGCTAATTAATTTTTTATTATGGTTAGATTAAAGTTTTCATTTTGATCTCTATTAGATTATATCTGCTTTTTATATTACTATTTTTCCTAAGATCATATCCATAGCACGTCTGGATTTTAAGTGTTTGTAATTTAAAATATTATTTAAAATTACGTGTTTCATATATACCATTGTCTTTTGAAGTTAATTTTGTTTAAATTAATACAGTGAAAAATTGATATAAAAAACAGTATATTACAAAGATTGTGCTATTACGACAAATTTTCAACGCACCATCAATATGCTAGTCGTAAAGACGCGAAAATTGCATTCTCGTTACATAAAAAATTTTAAACTATTTGAGTTCCTCTGTTGCTACAAATTAATTAAATTTCAGATTAGATTAATTAAATTTTAAAATTAATTAAATTATTCAAATATTATTCATAAGAAAGGGCAAAATGTAAGATGTTTTTTTTTCTTTCATCGAAACAGATAAGTGATAAAACTATAATAATTTCAGCTTATTTCCTTCTTTCGATCCTAACCCTACAATGTTAGAAATATCCCGGAAAAAAATTTTAAATAACAATTTGTGTAATTGTAATTTTACTATATCCAAACAAAACAGTCAAATAAACATTAATAAGATGGTAATCAGACTGTTAACTGTGAAAGAAACCGTTTATTAACTGCTGTAACGTAATACGGTCAAACAACCAGAATTTTATCTCACCTGGCCAATGAAATCAAGCAACTTGGTTCCTTGCAGATGGGTACATGTAATTGTTGAGAAGACTAATCTGTCAAACACATGACCGTCAGAACTGGGAATCCCGCTTTGTTACTAAAATATTTCCTCCCTTCAACACATGAAGAATTTCTAGTGTCCGGCTCTCCCCGATTTCCGATCCTAGGCAATTAGAATACGATACTCTCATTAATGAGTAGATCCAAGCACCATAAAGCTGCTAAAATATCTCTAATTTCCAGTTAATTTTCTTTTTTGTGAATTATGATAATCAAAGCTATGCTAGTTGTAAATGGTTAAAAAATCGTTTAGTTTTCTATCAAAGGTATTTTAACCATACGAGTTGTGAATAGTTTCAGAACTGTAATAAAAAAAAAATGTTTTTAACCGTAAACTTCATAGTTAATTGGATGGACAGACTGCTGTCTGTTATTTTACCATCATTTTAGAATGAAAATTATCTAACAGTTAATATCTAGCTATGCATCCATGTAAGGGTGGAATTATTTTTTCAGTTGGTAATCATGTATTTGTATACGATGAAAATTTGATAGAGTTCAAAAGTTCGAAAAGTTGTGCTTAAATTGTATAAGAATAAGGGATACAATAATACACATTTCCGATTAATCACATATTTGAGAAATAATTATATTAATACGAAAATTTACAATTCAAATGTTATTTTATGTGCCTTAAATACTAATAAATTTTTTCATTTAATCAAACCAAAATTTTGCATCATTCTAATGCTTCAGGGAGCGATTGTAATTATTTTGCAAACATACAAAACTTTTATACAAAAACTTAATTTACTCCTGATTATCGAAATGAGAAATAATAATTAAATATTTTACATTAGATCTCTACGTAAATGATGCAAAACGGGAAATTATTCCATTTTTTTAAAATTCCAGCAAATTAAAATAAGCTTATTTTATTTTCAAAAATATATTTGAGAAAATTTAGCTTCAAGCAAATTATAGTCTTAAAAATAAAGTAACTAATTCTTTATTTTAAAAATAAGAAAATAAAAAAAATAATTTTAATCATTTTCAAAGTCTAGAGATAATTTAAAATGAATATATTTCATAAACGCAATTTCCACAACAAATTACTTTGTTTAACACTGAATGTTAATTTATTTGTAAAGATTTTTGGATTAAGTATGTGATTTAGTTTTGTAAAATTATTTTAGACGACTCTCAGTTATTTTAATTACATAAGTTGTGTTCTAAATTATATTTAATCTTAAAATTTCTTAAAAATGTTTTTGTAAAACTCGATATAATTTAGAATCATTGATTTTTCGCTAAAAAAAGCTCAATTTTCAATAAATATCGATTATAATATAGTATTTAATGTAGAAATGATTACATATTAGAAGTAATATATTCGTTAATATTTGAGAGCGTTTTATTGACTGAGGAAAAAGTATGTCCAAAGCTACCAGATTTTGATAAAATTTTTCATGTTTTTTGGTTCCACAAGACCACCAAAATGCATTTTTAACGCGGTACGTTAATAACATCCACCTTTGATAAATGTTGTTGCTTTAACTTATACTACTTGATACTTACCCATAGTATTAAGCCTGCTTAGAAAATCAAGTGAATTTTTAAGGCTGAGGGTGTGTTTCTTATTATTCAGTTGGCGCCATCTATGAACAAGAATACGACTTCAGTCACGCATACGTCATAGCTCGTTTAACAGGGATGACCCAATCATACTCCGTTCATTCATCCACAGATCGTAGGTTTTACCTGCACCAGAGAACATTCATCAATCTCCAATTCAGCATCCTCAGAGGTACTGATTTGTAATGGGAACATGGAGAACTTCTTGACCCTGATAGATTTAGAGTGCACCAGTCAGCATTTAATACACGGTGGTTCTTCAGCCGACGGGATTCAAACTTACGTTCTCACGAACACGAGCCCAACGTACTAACAGCCAGGCTATTCCGGTCTCCACAAAAAAAGGGCTTTATTATCATGCTGTTCCTTAGTAAATTTGTTAATTAAACCAGAGGATCCCGAAATATTTGTAATTTACTAGGCGCTGGTTAAATTAGTTTTTAGCCAGTAATTTGTTTTATTTCTGAGGAAGTCATAAGTTAACTGCGACTAATCTGCGAATTCGAATTTATAAATGCACAAATACAAGAGCTAGATTGAACTAACTAAACTATTACGTGAATGCGATTTTGTAATTACACAAATATATGAACTAGATTAAACTAAATCAGTAACTAAACTATTACGCATCAGATGAACATCATAAAACAGAAATGTGGAGGTAGTAGGTTCGAATACTTTTTATTTATTAATTGTTATACAGGCATAAGCAGATCGTAACAAAGTAGTGGTTACAAGGGAAAAAAGAACTACAATATTGAAAACAAAAATTTACTTTAAACTATAATCTAAAAGAATGGAAAAAATCATAAATGAGAGATTTAAACACCGTATGGTTTTTGGTTTCCCTATCTCTATGCAGCGATATCCATGCTAATTATGAGAACGCCACAAAACACAAAATTGGAGCAAAATCACAGGTTTTTGAACTACATTTTCCATGCTTTTTTATAAATAATCACTCCCTGCATTATTCAGATTTGAAAAACTGGCAATTTCTTTAAAAAGCTAATTTTTAGAAAAATCGTTTTCATTGCTAAATCGTAAAAAAATATGTTATAGATATTGTTATTCGTTGCTTGAAAGGTTTTGTATTCAAAACAAACTATTAGTTCCGTGATCAAAATAAAACTAACAATTTGTCAAATTAACGAAATTTCTGTATCTATGAATATCATCCAAAAACTTTACTTAACGTGTTTTTGTATTGCCTATAGAATCCTATTGAAATATCTCGTTCATAATAAATATTTACTTGATTATCTAAGAGTCATCACACACTGAGAAAAATGTATGGTAAAAACTACCAGAATATGGTAAAGTTTGCCATGTTTCTGGCTCCGTGGAAACACCAGAAGCTCTGTAATTTCTACCAAAGCGCTTTGGTAATAATTTAGGAAAAATAAATAATTTGGTAGTTGATACTTTAGAGCATGGCACAAAAACCATTTATTCGGTTAAATTTACTTTTCAATTATTTTTTACTCAATGTTTGGTATAATTTTAAAGATTAGAATTTCTGGCAAACTGTTAGCATATGAACAGACCATGAATAGTTTAAATACGGTAAATTTTTGTTTTCAATACCAAAATTACGTTGTTTTTTTAAACCAGGTAAACAATAATATCATACAATACGATTATTTAACCACATTTTTTTCTGTGAATAATTTTTTTAAAAATAAAGTTATGCCAGTATTAGGCGTGTTTAGTTAAAATATAAGAGTACTTATTAAATATTAGTTATTCTACGTCTTGATATTTAGAATAACTGATTTTTATACATTAGTATTCTTTACCAATGTAACTGCTAAATTAAATGAATGCATAATATACGAGATATTTTAGATTGATTATTATTTCTCAGTACGAGATACAAATTAAGTAAATCTTTATTTATTGTACAAGAAAGTAGAAGTATTCCTTTCTGTATTTATCATCGTTCTCGCTATCAGAAGTTAAACATTTACCATATTGTCTAAAACCAGCAACGCTTTTCATTGAGAGCCCATTTTGCTAAATCAGAAGATCTTGAATAAGATAAAATATAAATAAGATTCTTGATATATTAGATTTGCATGTCGGAACAATTGCGAAATATCTTCCGTTTTCTCGTTTCACTATCGTAACTGATCAAATATTGTTATGATTAGGCTCATGATTAGTCTCATTTGAAACATTGAACTAACTGTACTAAAGAGAATAATATACTGAAGTTTTTCGGAAAAATGGTTAAATGAAAATTTATTTAATTGATATTTTATCATATTCAAACAAAACAGTTAAATTACCATAAATAAAACGGTATCCAATTTAATTAAAAAATCATTTATTAACTGCTTTTACCTAATACAGTTAAACAATCAGTATTTTATCTTACCAACTAGGTCCACCTGATAAACTTCCTTGGTTTCTTTCAGCTGGGTACATACTATAACTGAGAAGGTTAATCAGTTAATTTCATGACAGACAGACTGAGAAGTTTCGAGTCCCTGTGTTGACACCACAATATTTCCCTCATGCTCTTCAAGCAATGAAGAATTTTCAGTGTCCAGCACCCATCTCCTCATTTGGCAACCCTAGACTATTAGATTATGATACTCTAGTACACGCATAGATGGCAGCACCATAAAGTTGCTTAACACAAAAAATCTAGTATTTCCATGCAGGTTGTAAACGGTTGTTGGTTGTAAATGGTAAAAAAAGTTTTTCCACCGTAAACTTAACGAATAATTAAATGGACAGACTGCTGCTGGTTATTTTACCGTAATTGAAGAATTGAAATTCTAACAGCGTAAGATTACCAGAAAAAACTATGTTATTTATTTTTATTTATTAAATATACCTATTGAAACAGAATAAAATTATAATCGTTCTTAGAAAACTTACCAGTAATGAGGGACATTTTATTTTACAATTCATTAAACAGATTGACTATATGTAACTTTCTTCTAAAGCGTTAAATTTATCTCATTTCGTTACTTTTATATTAAAATCACGATATAAAAACCCGGATGTTTTAAGGTTTTTTTACTCTTCATTTAAATTTTTGGGTATAAGGAATCTATTAATTTACAAAATTTGCGTGGTGCGTTTTATCCTATCCTATCGTTTGAAAGTATTATTTAAATTATTTAATGTAATTTTTTTATTCTGGTGTACTAAAATAATGTCGGGTGTCTCGATAACACATTTAATTTCTGAATTAATAAGACATAAAATTACAATTCATACACAGACAATTATAAAAATGATACAAAATCACTATTGCTTAAACTAAACCACTCTTTCTTGATCAAAACTCAAAACACGATATATACGTTTGCACTTAAACCAAGTTTTATTTCGAAAAAACTTTATTTGTAAATACAATAAACATAGATTCATCTTTTGAGAAAACATTTAAACAACATAATTAAACATTTGATTATTAGTCGTAAATCTCAGATTGTTTAAATGTTTGCATTTTGATTCGGGATTGAGATACTCAAAATTTAAGTATAAATAGCGATTTAAAAATAAAACTTAACGATAAGCATACAAATCCTTTGTTTAAAATTTCTCAAGTGCCCCACGGATATTATTCTATTCTTTAGTAGCTGAATTGAGTTTTCTATTGTGTAAATTGTGAATTTATATGTGCTTTGAATCAGTTTAAAGTTTGCTTAGTAGCTTTCGTTTATTGAGAAATGATTTTATTAAGCAGTATTTTTATGAAGCCAAGTAGTTTAAACATTAACTTTGTAAAAAAAGTTTTATAAATAAAAGTTTTAATGCTTTCTATAAAAAATATCTGATTAAGTGTAAATAGAAGCCAGTGTTTTGAACTTATTATTGTTTTTAAATTAAATGAACTAAAACATAGATAGTATTATTTTTTAAGGCATACTTTTATTAAGTCATAAATAAAATTCTCGTTCTTCTTAGAGATTGAAAGAAGGCTTTAACAAGGAGAAGAAAACTTCTGGTAAAACTACCTACATGCATGGTAATGACATTTCTGGGGGAAAAAAATCAAAACTCTGGTTATAAAATCAAAAGACAAGATTTTGAAACCATAAATTTAGTAATGTTTCTGATCATATAGTAATGGTTTACACATTTAGCAGAAATAAAAAACTGAATGGCGAATTTTACTGAATAAAAGGTTTTTTGTATCATTCTCTAAGTTAGAATGATAAATCGACTCGCACCGACCACAGTAACCACGCAAAATATTCTCAATGGTAGCTGAATCATGCGTTAGAGACCCCTTGCCTTCAGACTAACCGTTAGAGGTTTCCGTGGTTTTCTCCTTAATGATAAGCAAATGCTAGTTAGCTCTACCAAAAATTTCTTCAAGGAGGCAAATTTCCCCCAATACTTGATCCAAGAGTTCCCATGTCTTCTGGAATGGGATGAAACTGACAAGGTTACCGAGTTGAACATTAGTAATCGAAACTCAAAATTGGGTCGGCTGTTCGACGATGGTTATAAAACAGTTGGTAATGAGCATGTTTTGTTGTTAAATCCCTGGGATAAAAACTGCTGTGGATCTTCGTGTTCCAATAGAGCCAGAAACCTCGCAAATTTTACAACATTCTGGTAGTTTTGTGCATATTTTTGCTGTTTGAAAACAATAATAGGAAATGGAGCAATCTACTTTATTCAAATACAATTAACCATTAAGCGAATTTGAAATCTGATTATCATGAATAATGTCGTAAAGTAAGAGAAAAAGTTAAATTTTTAAATAGTTTCAAAACGAAAATGATTTTTTATCTTTCTTGATAAATTTTGAGTGGAAAAGGTTTTTCGTATTTTCATTTATTCTGACTATTGTATAAATTCTAGTTCAGGGATCACCAAGCTTTTTGATCTTCGTGAACACCACCAAACGTTTTGATTTCCACGAACCAATAAACTTTTTGATCTTCACGGACCACCAAATGTTTTGATCTTTACGTGTCACCAAACTCTTTGATCTTTACAGATCACCAAAATGTTTGATATTCACGGACCACCAAGTAGAAAATATTTAATCTCGAGAACTACTATCCCACTTTTTTAAAAGAGGAGGAAAGTTCTCCAACTAATTAAAAGACGTTTTTAAAGGTTTCCCTATAAAACGAGGTAGACTTTTTCTCAACATTTAAAATTGTTCTAATTAGAATGTTTTACAAATGTATCCAGTTTACAAATTAACACCCTGTATATCTTCTATGAAATTTATATTTAACATGGCAACCCGAAAATGAGAACAAAATGTTAAATAATGATAATGATTAAAAAAAATAATGCAATACTTTATTATATATTTTATGATCGTCATTAAACAGCCAACCCAATAAGAAATTGCTGGATCAAATATTAGGAGAAATTCGCCTTCGTGGGGGAACTAACCCGCATTTTTATTACATGGAATAGAAAACCACGAAAATCTCTCACATTTTGTCTTTCGGCAAGGAAAAAATTTAACCCTTAATCCATCTACCACTGCTGATATTTTACATCAGCACAAGGGGTTTTGTGAGCCATGTGCGAAATTCGTATCGCCCAGCCATTGTTGGGATTCGATCCCGGTTTACTTCATTGGGAGGCGAGTGGTCTATTCCTTGAGCCACCATACTCAAGCTATAGCTGCAATAATCACGATAAAATGAATAGTATCTAAACAGCTTGACTTTACATCAGTGTGAAAGTGGGAAATTTGGCTGAAATTAGCAAAGGGCGCTCGTTAACTATTTTGTGTTAGTTGAAAATTGGTGATGTTTATTTAGCAATTTAGCGAAAAAAATTAAACAAGTGTGTGAAAATTTTTCTCGCACATTTTGTTGGTTTCAGCCATATGTACATTTTTTAATATATATTTTGCACATAAAGAACTTGTGTACATATAGATGAAATGAAGAGCAAACACAGGAAAATAATATAACAGTTCATAAACTGAGTTTAATACTAAAGGCTGTTAACGAATACTTGTTTTTAATGGGAAGTTAAGGAACTTTATTTCTATTCGAATTTTATTTCTTTTGTTTTCACCCGAAACCTTTGGAGAGCTAATAAAACAATTTTTAATTTAAATTTTTAAATAGATTTAAGAAAAAACAAGCTATTTAATAATTTGTCATGTAATCAAACTTTTTAGAGAAAAATTCTTGTTTTTAATTATGCTATCATATCGCTAAAAATGAAAAAACTACAAAAAGGCTTTATTCATTCTTAAGTTTTCAATATTTAAATGTTTTGTCCAAAAAGTATCTTATAGCACTTACATAAAAATGTAGGAATCTCAATTTTTCTACATTTGAAATGAATTGATATTTTGATGTCTCAGATTTGTTATTCCAGAAAGTAAAAATTTCTATATCTTTGTTTGAAAAGTGTAAAGAGAAATGTAAAATTTCAACTTTAGAATTTCTGACTGATATAAAAAACATGATCTCATATTTATGAGAGTTAAGTATACATGCATCTTAAGCTCTTAAAAAAATTGAAATTCTAATATAGTTGAAAATGCGCGTGATTTCCATCGCATTTTTTTCGCAATAGAAAAAGCATTCTATTTCTAGAAGTGGTATAGTTATTTTGAAACTATACTTTTTAAAATGCATAATTTTTTTTTTTCAAATCATTAAAAAGCATTCATTTAAAATACTTTCAAAATTTTTTTCTTACTAGATTAATTTTTCATGAATAAGAAAAAAATACTTTCCAATTTTTATTTTGAATTTATAAATTGAAAGACAACTAAATATTTTATATAATTATCAAAACTGTGTTTAATATTTTAAGTATATTAATGACGAAACCCAAATCGTACATAATTCTAACTAAAAACTAATTTACATTAATTATATCTATAAAATTTTAAAGGAATGAGTAGTTTTTAAATTTAGAATAATAATTAAATATAACCTTTGAATTATCTCTTAATAACAAGAGATATAAGGCAAATTGTGTCCAATTAATACAATCCATTGAATAGTAACCATCATTAAACTATAAAAAATTCCTGATTAAATTGCTGTAAAAAGTACTAGCATTTTGGATACTTGTTTATTTTACCAGAGAATCCTATTCTACTGGAACATGCTACGGAAAAAAAATTTGATATACCGTAATTTTTACTGTAATGACCACCCTAAAATCTTTAAATTACTCTAATTCGATGAATTTTACTGTAAAAATTATGGTATAATATTTTACGGTAAAAACTGTTTATATGGATGATGCACCCAAAGTGCCCGAACTATATATCCTAATTTTATCAATCTGCCAGACTTGTCACATCTTTTTGGTGAATTGAAATTCTATGTTTATATACATATAGTTTAATTAAATAAATACTTAAGTGCTTCTCCCACAGTTCAATCTTTTCATGAGCTCCCATAGGATAGTTTCACATTTATCATCGTCTCTCTCTAAAATGTCATGTTTTTAACATAAATATATATATATATATTTGTGTTAATTTAGTAATGTGCAATGAAATTTATTAAAAAAAAAGAACATTTAATCAGTAAAAATTTCATATTATAATTCTAATTCTATCTAAAATACAGATTATATTTCATATGTCATACTGGGATTCATCTGTCTCATATTTTATGTAATATTGAATGTAATATAATAATAAAAGCAAGTATTATGACATACTTGCCTTCGGCCACTTGTTTATGACAATATTTTGAAAATTAATCAGCCATTCTTACTTACATGAAGTGACACAATGAAAGGTGCAAATTTCTCCTGTCATTCGAAAAATAAATTATGTTCCGTACTTGAATGTAACATGAATGTTTTCATGGAGCGAGTGAAAAATCTTGATATTTAACGGCTTTTATCTGCTTTATTTCTTCATCCACAATAACAAAAATCAGCTTATCTTTGTTAAAATTTCAGCACATGGTACCGACTATTGATAACTAAACAACAGTCGACAAAACTTTTTGATCATAGATATTAAATTAAAAACCATTATTATTGATATATTTTTGGTTGAAGGAAATGAAAAATAACAGTTGTAATTATTGACGATTTAATAGCAACTCATTTTTCCTTCAACTTCAACAGCAAAATCGATAGAGCTTATTTAAACAAAATTCTCTAGAGATACATGAATTTCCATACTGTTTGACGAATAAAGGCCATTTGTATATTACTCCTTGCGTTCATTATCACTGTCATAAACAGAAAAATTAGAGAAAAATTCTTAAAAAAAACTTATAAGAATCGGAATTTCATAAATTATGCTAAGTAACGAAAAACGAAAATGAGATAAAAAAAAAAAGAAACTAGAAAAATGTGCTTCTTTTTTAAATCGATCTTAACGTATATAATCAATAAAAATGTACAGTTTTCCAATTTGTAATCGCAATTCGTAACTAGTTAGTGAATATATTTAATTTAACTTGTCCTTGAAAGCTTATACCTCAAAAACTTAGCTGATAACAGAACAAACAAAAAAAAAAGTGATATCTCAAAAACTTAAATACTACTGATTAACCATACATGTTATCTTTAAAACGAGTTAAAATTGCAAAATATTACGAAGCACTTTTTTGAACTTTTTTGATAGTTTTCTCCTCGGGAGCAAAATAAAAATTCATTCCTATTACTGAACATTGCTGCTGTACCTTTAAATAAAGAGTCAATAAAAATGAACAATTTCACAAGTTGGAATCATTGTACCTTAAAACTACTCTATTAAGATATTTATCAGTATTTTTCTTTCATCCTGATTTTCAAATATTTTGACTGATATACAAAAGAATGCATAATATGGATTAAAGAAGAATCCTTGGGCTTAACATAATACGAATTGTTCTAAGTAACATGATTTAAAATTCGAGTAAACAAATTCAAAATAACAAAAGGAATGAAATAGATATTTTTAAAACAAAACAAATGTTTTGTGATTAGTAACATCATTTTCTAAAGAAATTCAATCTAGAATTACATTAAAACTTTTATCAAATTTTTCAAATATTTGGATTACGTCCAGAGAAGTTTATTGTTTCGAACATGCTTGCTTTTATCCATTCGCGTAATGCTTTTATTTTCTAAGCAAATTCTGTAACTTGAATATTATAATTTTTTGTGATTTATATTCCTTTTAAGTTGCAAGATCTTAATAGGATTGGAAATAAACCGCGTTTTTTTATATAATTATTTATTTGAAACTGAAACAAGATATTATCATCTTAGCACACTTTATTTCCAGAAAATCACCAAATAATTCTAAACATTAATTTGTGATTCATTATCATTGTGATACATTATCATATATTTAATTTGTGATAAATTATCATTCTTATTCAATAACTATAGACAAGTGTGTTCCTAAATGATAACCATTGATTTACAAAATTAGAATCCTCGTTAAAAATGAAGAAAAAAATATTTCTCAGTTAGAATGGAAAAAAAAATTAAACGAAGGAAATATAAAAACAGTTTTGAAATTCAACAAATCACGATTGAAGCTGTAGAAGGATATTTCGATACATGTTTAATTGCTGGTGAAAACGCAAAAAAATATTTAAATTCGACTATTTAATTTTTTATATTATTTATTGCTAAACCCCGCCCCGCTCCCAAGGGGGCATCCGGGTATCAATAAAGACAAACCGGGAAACAATAAAGACATCCGTTATAATCCGACATAATTTTTTATATTATAATATTTTTATATTATATAAATGTTCGTTTGTATTGTACATTAATAGTGATTCACCACATTCCAATAACGTTTTTGTTTTTATCGCGATTAAATATTTAATCAATTTTGCAATGCACTATATTGCAAGCTAAAATCATTAAATTAATAATAAATAAAATTTTAAAGAAACAGATGCATTCTGTATTATATGTTTAGAAAGGTGTGTAACTAGAATATATATATATATATATATATATATATAATTATTATAATATATATATATATATATATATATATATATATATATATATATATATATATATATATATATGAATTAATTTAGTAAATTTGATTTGACAAATTGACAAAAACTGCCGAATAACACTCTTAACTTTAAACTTATATTTTTTTGTTTTAAAATTTAATGTTAAATAAGGTATAGTAAGACAAATTTTTTAACAACTTTTAAGAACTTATATTACTTGGAAATAATTTATAAGTAACTTTATAGTTTTTGATAATTTTTATTTTTGTGTTGAGTGTTAGTGTTAACACAGGAATTATTATCCAAACGAGAATAATAATATGCGATCAATTGTATTGAGTAAAAAAAATATGTTACCATCCCCAAAATAACTTAATTGTAATTCGACATCTCAAAGCTTTTCTAAGGAAACATTTAATTTTTATAAGTTAAATCACATTTCTTAAAAATATTTTTTAGTTTTAAAAATATTCAAAAAAAATAAAGAAAATTGCTACTATACTTAGATTTGGAGAAAGGGAATAGTTTTAACAATAACTGAAGTTGTTAATTTAGCCTTAGTGAAGAAAATTTAAAGGAAATTTATGTTGAAATAACAGAATGGAAGCTCTAATAGTACTATACTTACTTTATCTATTGCTGTATTATTTTCAGAAAATAAACTATTTTATAAACTTATTTAATGGCTTGAGGAATACAAAAAACATGCATAATGTAATATTTTATGCATTCGGAAGTTTTTGGGTTATTTTCATATTTTTGTTAAATTTTTTTTTTTTGTTGAATGTACTCCTGTGAATATTTGCATTTGAATTTAAAACATTGAACCCCTTGAAAATGCCAGATAAGGTATCAAGCAAACATTGTTTATTCTACCCAATATTTAAATGACTGTTCAATCTAAGAAGAAGATTGAATAGATATTCTATTCAAGTTGCATATCTGGTGAAGATCGTAAAGATGCATATATTTGTGAAGTTCTGAATCAAAATATATTCTTCAAAAATAGAAACTGGTTATGATCTAAGTTAACTCAGAATAAATTGCAGCTTAAGCACACATTTCAGTAGCCATTTTGGATAATATTGCGCATGAAGAGTATATTAAAATTGTTCTTTTGAGCACATATCTTTAATAAAAAAGGTACACAAATTTACGGAAATTAGTTGAATGAAATGTATTTTAAGTTATAATTATTGTAAATTTATTATTTCATTAAATATATTGAGTTTTTTTAATTTTATTTCGATAAAACTATGATTTTATATAGTTTAATATAGTTTTATCAAACTATATTAAATAATTGCTTTATTTATATAAAAAAAATTTTTTTGTCTGAAGGTGGTAGCAATTGAAATTTCGATAATTTCCGTTAATCTAAAGCGCAGAAATCCTTTCTAGAGCACTGTGCCCTTTGGTAATGCAGCTATAAATACACAGGGGAAAAAGTATGGGCTAAGCTACCAGAATATGGTAAAATTTATCACGTTTCTGGCTCTAAGGTAACTCCATAAAGCTCGGTAAGGCTAAGTGAACTCTATGAAAGCTTTGGTGAAATTAACAATTAAATTTAGTTTCATAGTATGTCGTGATTTCCTTTGAGCAGGGCATAAAACTTTTTATTCGGTTAAATTTAGCTTTCAGTTTAACTAAATGTGTAGAAGAACAATAATGTGTAATAAGAACAATAATATTAAAACCAGAGTTTTCGGTAAACTTTTACATTATCAATTGCAAAATTAACAAATGATTGGTTTAAGTAACATGGATTTTAACTTTATTTTCCAGAATTATTATTATTTTTTTAACCAGAAATGTCATTTTCGTACGGCACGGTAAGTTTACTAGATTTTTTTCTCTGTATATAATCAACATTATTTTATCACCAAGTAAATACTTCTACTATTTCTTAAACTAGCTATTGTACGCACAATTTAACTGAAGATCTGTGTTGGAGGACAAAGGAAGTTTTAAATCGTTTTCTGATCGCTCAAATTAAAATTACTTAAAATATGATTGCTAATGGTAATGTATTGTCAATTGAAATCAAGATCCATGTCTGAGTAGCTAGGGTGCTCAAATTGGAACTGGAAATACATGATAGTAGAGTGTACAGGTTTCAATTATTTTCAGTTTGTATCAATTCAATAATATAAGCACAAAGAATATAATGTTATATCGATAAAATAATATCATTGAATGAAATTTATCGTAATTCAAATTATCAATGTTCAACTCTATAGCCTTGTAATTTCGAATCTTATCCAGAAGACAAGGAAACTCATGGATATTCTGAGAAGCTTGCATTGGTGGATTTTTTGATGGGAATAACCCACATTTACGTTACATGAAAAGGAAGACCACGAAACTCTCTCACGGTTAATCTAATGGCAAGGGGTCTCTAATCTATTACCCGTCATCCACTGAGGATATTTTACGTCAGCACCGTAGTCGCCGGGTGTGGAATTAGTATCTACCAGCCATCCCTGCGATTCGAAAACGGGTCACCTCATTGGGAGGCGAGCGCTCTATTCTCTGAGCCACAGAAATTGTTCCCTAAATAAACAACATATAAAGAACAATAATAAACAACAAATAAAGACAGTTTAAAAAACACTTCAAAAACGACAGTCTCTATATTTCTCACAAAGTTGTAAGTATTGCCTATCTTGATGGACGTAATACATATTTAGAAAGTTAACAAACAATTAAAAATGACGGCATTGGAACTACTTGGTAAAACTACTTGGTTTACTACTTGGCAAAAAAGTTACATGTTTTGATACCGATATTTGATTACTCGGCATTAAGAAGGAAAAAAATGCAAAGAAGTGAAATCAAAATTGTTTCCATATTTTTCCTAGGAAAGCTTTCATATCGTTAAGGTTCAAAAATTTGTTTCTCTTTCTTCCTTCCAAACGGTTGTTTTAAGTTGTCACAATTTTCTAACTGATCTACATATTAGCTATCAACTAAATTCGTAGAGAGCTTGATTGTATAGATTTGATAATGCCGAAAAATGAATTAAGGGCATTGTGTTAATTTACAAAGTTGTATTAATACTATTTGATTATATTCATTATAGTTGGCCTTTTAATTGATTGGTGATTGGTTTTATCAACTAATTTGGCGATTGGTTTAAGTGTGCAAAAATCTTACTTTCACATTGACGAATGATTTGTCGTCAATGTGCACAGTAAATATTGAATAGACGATCTAAAAAAGATGAGAAGGGGAAAAAATTTCAGCGCCTTGTTACTTTGTACTTAATACCTAAATAATCATATAACTGATTTCTGCTCTTTAGCAGCAGAACATTGCAGGATCAACACTGTCAATATTTCTGAATCAAATTATGATAAGTACATACACTCAGACTGCCTGTACTTATTACTGTAAAATCCATTTTTACCGGAACATGGTACAGAACAAAAAATCTGATATACTCTAGTTTTTATAGTAGTAATTGGCCTAAATTCTTTGGATCACTCTAATTAAATAAATAATACTGTAAAAATCACGGTAGTATGTTTTGCGGTAACAAGGATAGAAAATGGAGTAAAATGGATAAGTTACCTATAGAATATCTTATACTTACGAGGTAATAAGACGTATAACTTTTCGCAATTTAAATTCCGCACATGGTTCGAAACAAAAAATCTTATAGACTGTAATTTTTTCAGTAATAATTACCGTACAATTGCTGAATCACTCTAATTAAATAAATATTCCTGAAAAATTTTCGGTATAAAATTTTACGTAAAAAAATGGATTTTACGGATGATGCACCTAAAGTAACGTACTTTATACCATATTTTTATCCGGAATGTTTCATAGTGTAATTAATTAACATTTTTAAAGTTAGACTCTCAAACCATTGAGTCTTCGTACGTAAAAAAACGATCATTAGATCAAAAGTTATTCTCAACTAGACTTTAACAAACATTGTGTTTATAGTCAAATGCGTGTAACTATTCAATTTATTTCTATTGCAACAACTTATTTCAAACTTATTTTTATACTGTAATTTGATCCATTATTTTTTATATTGTATTTATAAACTTCGATATTTAAAAGCGCAGTTTGAAAAAAAGGACAATCACCTCTTTCTAGAGGTGGTATATGGTTATCTCATAAGAAAAAATAACTGAATTAAAGTAAAATGATACTTATCAAATATATAGCATTAGAAACCACGGAAACATCTATTTCCACAAGGGAATTAGTATTAAAGCGGAAGAAAGTGTTTGACAGCCCGAAGTAGAAACCAACTTTAGAGATACATTTTCTTTCGCTTCTAGCCTTTTGGGAAGAAAAAAAAATGTCCAAAACTTCTGATTTCAGATTGCAATGAATTACCTTTGGGAAACCACTCAAAGAAAGTATTTGGTAAGGTTGTTCATTCTGTTGTCAGTAAGGGTTAGCGTGGAATTTCTCAGCATAGCTTATCTCTATCGATTTCCAATATATTATTCGGGTGAAATGTCCGAAAAACAGTTTTGGTCTGGTAATAATGATGGAGTGCTAAAGCAAAAATCATTTGTAAATTATTTGAAAAAAAAATTATAATTAATTAATTTTATCTTTAATCATTAAGGCCCGGATTTTGATGACATTTGCATTTTTTGCATTTTTGGACATTTTTTGTCCTTTAGAGCATTTTTTTTAGATTTATAGGGCATTTTTCTTTAAATTTTGGGGCATATTTTGCATTTTAAAGCATTTTTTAAATTTTTTGTTAATTTTTTCCAATTTTTATTATTTTTTATCATTTTTCATTATTACACTGGCTTCCAAACAATGAAGAAAATCTCTAGGATATTAACAGGTGAAGCAACATCTTTTCAAATTGAAGAAGAACTGTCAGTAAGTGAGACCGTCTTTTTCAAGTACGCATCAATAGCATCAGTAGACGTTGAAAGAAGCTTCTTCAGGAATAAAAATTAACTTTAAGACAAAAAACGCTCGTTTACATTTCATTACATTAAAAAAAAATTTACATTAAAGAAAAATAATAATAATAATAATCCAATGCAATTCTGATATTTAGTAATATTATGAGATGGAAGTTGTTATATTCATTAAAGTTTCTATACAAAATGAAAAAGTTTTGGAGTCAATATATTTTCCTTTTTTTTGTTATTTTAGGATGTAAAACATATTTTTCAAACTTTAATGAACGTAGAACAAGTATTGCACTGCTTTATATTTTTTGAAATGACTCATAATAATTTTAAAGGGTAAAAAATTGTTTTAGTTCAATATTTTTACTTTATTTAAGTCATGTCATAAGGCGTTTTTAGCGCAATTTTCGCATTTTAAGGGCATTTTTTGCATTTTAAGGGCATTTTTTGCACTTTTAAAGGGCATTTTTTGCACTTTTTAAGGGCATTAATTGAGATTTTTTAGGTCATCAAAATCCGGGCTCTAGTAATCATATAAGTTGGCTGGACTTAGTTATTTTTTTTTTTTTAAAAAGTGTTTTTATTTTTCTATTTTTTTTAGTGGTTAATGAAAATTTCGATGAAAATATGTGATAAAATTGCTTAAGAATAAATGAACCCCGATTTTTAGCTAAATTCACATCAGTTGTTTCTGTTGTTGAAAGAACATAATTGTAAAAAAATTGATATTTTTAAAAATGGTTATAATTAATGAAAAAATGTTAAATGAGTAAAAAAGTCAAATATTTTTATAAGTTTCTTCCATATGCTAAATTTATTATATATATTATAATTAAAATTAGCTAAAATAGAATTTTTAGAAATATCATTTTTTACTTAAACCTAAAAAAAATAGTGCGTGGAGTCCCTCCGCGCGGAAGAAGTGAGACTTCGTAATGTGGAAATGAAAATAGGAAGGGGTAGAAATTGATTTTTAGTGAAATCATATTGTTTCTTTAAGACAAACTTTATTAACATTGCTTACAATTCACAATTGATCGCATCTTTTAATTATCATTTTCTACGCGCATGCGTTCGAGTGCCAAGCATTCACTCTCGCTCTGTCTCTTTCTATTCTCCCTCCCCAGGAGCGTTGAACGTTTAACGCAACAGTGCTTTCATACCCCCTCCATGGTAGCGTTAAACGTTTAACGCAACCTTGTTGGATGTCGCATTAGAAGTTTCAGTTATGAAATAAAAACCGGCGTAAAATAAAAATAAAACATAGAAAAATAAGTATATAAAGCAGAGTATCTATGTGCATCAAAGTATTTGTTTAATTGTATTTAATAAAAAAAAATATACTTATTAACTTTTTAAGTACAATACTTTGTTTCATTTAAAAATTTGTCCGCTTAGTTAAAAACTATTAACAATAAAATATATTTAAAAAAAATTATAATAAGAAATCAGCTTATTTCTAAATGTTCTAAATTTCAGTTAGGTATTCTTGGCGAATTTTAAAAAAAAAATATCGCTTTGTTTTCACTAACGCCAATATTACCTACTATATCTTTCTCTTACCTCGTGCGCTCAACGAACGTAAAGAGAAATCTAGTTTCCATGACAACGGTAGCGTTAAACGTTTAACGCAACCTTGTTGGAAGTCGCATAAGAAGTTTCACTTCAAAAAAAAATTAAAACGCATTTTCTAACACAAACCTTAACATGAAATGAGAGAAATTATTTATGCACATGCAATTTTTAAAGTGGTGGTAACAAATGTATGAACTTCAAACACATGAACAAGCACTATCATTTGTTTATTATAATGCTCACATTTTTGGTATAATGTAATTACAAAGAGATGCAGTGAAATATGCAGATTTGTGATGTAATGTTAATTGCTCACATTTATCCTTCAAAAGAATCGTAGAATTCTTCATTTTGCTTAATAAATCAGATTTTAAATGTTAAGGTTGTTAGTGTTTTTGAAACTAAGTGTTTGAAAAAGTTTTAAAAATACTTATAGTCTTGAACTTTAACGTAACTATAATCAGCAGCATAAATCTCACTGAATAAATTGCTACTTGTGTAATAAATCCTGTTACAGTGTAAAGGATCCATTAATTTGAAAAGAATTTTATTTTTTAAAACATATTTTTTAAAGCTTGAAAACCTATTTCTTATATTTAATACTTAAACTACTTAAACTGAATTACTTTTAGATCGAATAAAAAATTTCCTTTGTTTTCTTCAGAATCATACTAAAAAAACTTATTGAGAAAGAAAAAAAAAGGTATGGTCAAAAGTATGAAAGTTACCGTATTCTTAACACCAAAAAGTTCGGTAATTTTTTCTGGAAATAATTTTGGTAAAGTTAAAAAATATGGTTTTTATAATATGTGATAGAATATGGTAAACTATGTAAAATTTTATAATTTTATAATGGTATCCATGGCATAAAAACAATTTATTTGTTTAAATATACTTTTTAGTTTTATATCTGTTATTAAATGTGTGCTAATGAAAACTATAATTTTGAATTTTAGAATTTCAGTACCGGAAAAATTCTCAAATGAATAGTTTAGGTACCGTTTATTTCTGTACAAAATTATGGTTTTTTTTTTTTTTACCAGAAATTTCCTTGCTATACATTATGGTAACTTTATCAGATTTCGTTCCTCTGAGTATGAACAGTTACTTTCATTATTTTTTAAATGATTAAAAAAACTAGAATAAATCGTCAAAATCATTTGGGATATTATTAAATTTAAGTGCCAAGTAATCTGGTCTTAACGCTAAACGAAACTCTTAATTTAACCAAATCCCCGTTAACATAAAAACCACAGGAAATAAATCAATATTGCCGGCTGTTTAAGAGACAATGATTGGTTTAGACAGAAATGACGCGTGTTACACTTAATTGCATTTCTGACAAGCTGATGTAAAAAAGAGTTAACTTGTGCAGCCACCTGTAAATTTGATCATTTGCGAGGGGAAAAAATAATTTATTTTAACGCTTTATTTGCAATGTAATGAAACGCCCAAATCGTGTTTCTGCTCGTTTACAAAGTCTTAACTTTAGTGGCAATTAAAATAAAAAACGAGCTTAAATTGACAATTGGACAACACATGATAAAGTGCATTATAGGTTCAAATATTTAAATTTATTATTGAGTATTTATTTCATTTCTATTTTTAAGTTTAAAATTTGTAATTGAATTTTATTGGCTAATGGAAGTAAAAGTTTCCAAATATTGCCAACATTAAAAGCATTAATGTTGGTAACATTTGGAAAGTTAATATGAAAAGAGGACTTAAGTAGGTTAATATAATATGATAAGAGGCTGCTTAAACATTTTCATTTGACGTTAATATCAAAAGAGGACTTAAGTTGTTAAAGTGAATTCTGCGCTGTGTTTAAGAATTTTTAAATACTGTTTATATTTATTATAAATATTTTAATTATATTTCAAAGTCATTTTATTTGCACTTTATTTTTATATTTTAATAGTTAAATGAAGTAAACGTTCTTTTTAGTCTGAAAAGTGATTAATCCTAACTAGAGAAAAAGAGCAATCCTCTTTTTTTTTTACCTTACTCGGAGGTAGGTTACAAGAACACATTTTCCTTATTAATTAAATAAATTTAGCACAAATTTTGAATCTTCCATTTTTTTATATTAAAAGTGTGTCGATTGAATTTAGTTCTAAACTGTTATACGTTAGGTTTTATTTTATTACCGTCGTTGAACAGCTGACCCAATTTTGGGCTTACAACTATTAATGTTCAACTCCGTAGCCTTGTAATTTTGAACCAATCCGGAAGACAAGGAAACTCCTGGATCAGTACCCCCAAAGGTTTTATTTGTTATTGGAACATGCAGGACTTTGTGACTCGGCAGATTTAACGTGCTTCAGTCACTCTTTACTTACACGGGGAGCCTTCAGCCGGCGGGGATCGAACCAATGAACTCTTATACATTAGTTTTGTAATTATTAAAGAAATACATTCGCAAAATTATTAAAATAACTTTGAAAAAATTGCCGACTGGGTGTGGTCAGGGAACTAGCCTTAAATCAGAATGGCTCTGGATTCGAATTCCGGGCAAGGCATGGATGTTCTTTTCTTCTTTGTACTATCTGTTCTTATTGTGGGAGTGACGTTCGCCCACCTAATATGGTGCATCTGAAAGAGTGGCAAATATGCTCCTAGGTCATTCTCCTGAAAGGTCATTCTCCAAGTGGGCATTGAAAAAAAAAACGTTGAAAAAAGTTACGAAAAACGCATAGAATCTTTAAATTTTATAATTAAATTCAGTGAAACACATTTCAATCAATCAAATAATAAAGAAAATTCTTTTAATAGTATTTTTACTTTTAAAAACAGGTTCAATTTTTTTTAAATTGTGGGTGTCAGGTTCCGACGCTATACCTGCTTTTAACTTGTTGCATATAATTATTATAAATCACGATATTTTATTTAAAAAAAAATTAATATTTCATTAAAGTCAACTGCGTATGATTCAATTTATGTTTAATAAAGATTTCAAAACTTTAAAATTGCTTTTTAAAATATGGTTTTAATACTGTAAAAGAGTGGCCAAATATTTGGATTCTTTAATATTACGATCTCACACGTGAATGAACAACTAGAAAAAGCTTCACATAACCTTAAAATTTACCTACTCAACGATGATTTTATAATGAATATATTTTTTAAAAAATTATCATTAACTCTATTTTATTAATTAAATTAATAATGATAAAAATAGCAAATTTTGAAGAATAGAATTTTAAATCAGCTAGAACTGTGAAACTTAATTTTAAGCGTTTTATATCAACCGATATTGGTGGAGACCCACATTAATGGACAAGCTTATTGGAACGCTTACACTGTAAGAAAATCCCGGATAAAACTGTATCGTCAATCAGGGTGCCGGCACTTTTTACCGAAAATTCTATTTTTATTGATATATCTTAGATTTTATAATAGTAATAACCTTAAAATCTTTGAATACATTCCAATTAAATAGACATTACTGTAAAAATTTCGGTATAATATCTTACGATAAAAATAGATTTTACAGTGAAATGGATTTTACGGATGATACACCCAAGTGGAGGTACTTTTTATTGAAATTTGATTCGGGTTTTTTTACTGTGTATAAACATACCATATCTATCCCATTGTTTTTTTTACTGATGAACTTAAAAATAATAAAAAATGCATCTAAGGCCTTATACTATAATTTTATTAAAATGAAATACTGTTATTCAATTTTAGTAAGATGAAGTAGCATTATACAATTTTGATAAAATGATAAAACAAAAAATTATATATCGCTAATTATTAAAATATTTTAGAAAAAAAAAGTTCTATTTTAGCTTAGAAATAATAAAGTACTCTTTAACGATTTTAACCCTGAGTTTGAATAAATGATACCATTGATATTACAAGAAATTAGGTTTTACTCTAAAAGGTTTACTATAACTATTAGGTTTACTATAACTTTAGTGCAAAACAATAATCATTATAAGTGTTCTACAAATGAAAAAAAAGTAATTATATCCTTGAACATTAGTAATAGTTCTGCTTTTCTCGGTTTTAAAAAAATGATAATCTAATGAAACCAAAAGGAATTTTTTTGTTTTCGCTTCATCTCTTTTTCATTTTAAACAGTTTTTGAAAGAATATAGAATTTTTTCTTTTAGTTTTTCTTTTTAGGCTTCCCAAAATCTTCAACACTCTTTGTAATATCATTGGATTCTTTTTTCGAATCCCAATGCCACCAAGCTGTAAAAATAATTAACTAATTACACTATGCAATTAAATAATTACAACGAATTTAAATTTTCATAACCCATCCTATTAAACCAAATTTATGATAAGTATCCTCAAAGGTAATAGAAAATTATTAACGATTTATAACAACTAAATGGCATAAATTTAAATTAAAAGTTTAACAACCGTTTTTAACAGAAGAAAAAAAATATTGTCTTAGTGAAGTATCATGTGCCTTTCTTTGTTTCCAATCTTCAACATTAAGTAGTTGCAATTAATTACCTAAATATTAAATTTTTAAATCATTAGGAATATATACTGTATGACTAAGATGAAAAAATAATAAATAAAGGAAAACATACTTTGATTTAATAGTTAATAATTTAAATGCATATGTATTTAAATACATATCTTAAAAGCGTTATACTGTTTAGTAATTATTCCTTACATTCCCTAAACTTTAAAGAAATTCCGATTTAGATCACGATATAAAGTACTGGCCCTTTGGGTGCATCATCCGAAAATTCTATTTTACTGTAAAATCAATTTTGATTGAAAAATATTGTACCATAGTTTTTACAATATTTGTTTAATTAGAGTGATTCAGTGAGTTTACGGAAATTATCACTGTAAAAATTACGGTACATTATCATATATTTTGTTTGAAACATGGTAATGTAAAAATGAAGAAGTATTGGTACTTTTCATCGTAATTTGATCTGGAATTTTTTATTGCGATCCCTTTAACATTTTAATTATGGTTATCGAAAATAATAGAATCGCAAACCATCTGAATTTAGTGTCATAGTATTACTTTTTTCTTAAATAAGAATAAAAAATAATCTAGAATACATCACTTTAGTTAAAATCTTTAATGAAATTTAAAGTTAAGATAATTAAAATAAGGAAAAAATAAGAGGAAGAAAATACCCCTTCTCTGCAGTGGCTCGTGTTAACCTAAACTGCATGGTCAAAGAATAGTTTATTCTAATTAGGCATTTTGTTATATGAATGTTTCTAGAAATATATCCTAAGATGGATCAATGTATACAATGAAAAATCAATAAGTCCTCTTGAATAACAAATATTGTAATTATTCAATGATAATTGACCAAAATTAAAATACCTTTTCTTTCCATCGCCTCCATGTTCCATTTAAGTCATTTGGTCCATATAAATCGTCAATATTTCAATCAAAAGCACATATCCCTTACTAAAGTTAAAATATAAAATTATAAGCAGTAATATTTAAAATTGCTTACACCATTTAAAATTATTATAAATGCATTAACTACAAATATTTCTATAAATTGTCACTCAATATGTAATAAAAATTCTTTGAAGAGGAATCTATGTACTTTTTGTACATTTAACTTATATATTATTTTTGTATATTTAATATATATATATATATATATATCTGTAACAAATATTTAGCTCGACTACCTATGACGTGGATTGCATTTCATAGAGGGAAAAAAAATTAAAAAACACAACAACTCTTTGTGTTCTCTAAATTTAAGTAAAAAGCAGTTTTCAATCAATAGATTCCCAGAAAAGAATTTCATAGCTTAAAGCAAACGAAAAAATTAAATGTAATCCATATTTAATTAATAAGCTTAAATTGTGTTTCAATAAAAATCTTGGTTATTATCTATACTTACCTGTAATAATTGATTTTCAGTTTTTTTTTTTTTTTTTAAATTTTTTCTCAAAAAAAAAAAAAGAAATATTTTAATTTCGAAAAGGAAAACAAAAAGTATGTTTTTTTAAAAAAAATTATGTTTTATCTTTGTTAAGAAGTCTACTGAGTATACTTTTCAAAGAAAAATAATTTTTTTTAGACTTATTTTGACAAATACAAAAGCAATTATGAATACTCTAAAGTATTGAAAACTCTCGAAAAATATTTTTAAAAAATAGTCAATGAAAGATCAACATAGCTTAATTTTCTCTTTATTACCCCTAAGGTATTTTTTCTCGTTTTCTCTGTTCTAGCAAGCTTGGCAAATATTGTTTGAGTTGATTGTTGGATTTGTTAATTAAGTATTTTTTAAGTTATTTGTTAGAAAACGATGACATAGTCAAAAACTATTTTATTTTAAAGCATTTATTGTTTTATTTATCACTCAGACGACTCAAAGAAATTTCAAATTTACTTTTTTATTTAACATGCTTAATTTTTTTTGTTTCAGAATCGTTTCATAAACCAATTTCCTAAAAAAATATTTTTTTAGCTCTTTTTAAGAATATTTTTTCCATTCAACATTTTTTATCATGATTTTTTAGGTACTCTGTATGCTTCTAGGTGGATAATGTTTTAAACTAAATGGCATGAAAATAATTTGCATTGTTTAAATCGACAAAGTATACTGTAGCGTATCTACCACTGCAAAAATATGATTCCAATTCACTAGTATATAAGACAAGTTAATTCGATTTAATGGCTGGGTACATAAATGAAGGTACATTGTCGATATCAACGCTTCCCGCATTGGTGACCCGGACGTTTTGTGAACACGTCTACCTTGGCAGAAACTCCCACTTCGATTTGAACACGCCTACCACATTGTACAGTTGACTTGCTACTTGTGACTGTGACATTGTCCTCCTCACGTTGTTGCTTCTCAGTCTCGATCACACACAACGCAAAACGTATGCACTCGACTTCTAAAGGTAACACAGGAGCAACCATGACCGTGAACTTAATACAGCTCCCGTGATCAGCACTCAAAAGGAAAAGTGATCTTAATACAGTTCTCCAAAAATAGCAATGAGTCAACTAGTGGCATCTGTTCATCAAATTCTATCGCAGATATAATTCTGTGGGAGGGGAGTACTGTAGTGTATCTACCACTACATAAATATAATTCCAATTCATTAGTATATAAGACAAGTTAATTCGATTCTATGGCGGGGGTTAATATTGTCGCTATCTACTCTTCCCACACATACATTCAACAAATAGTTGGAAGTGAGTTTCTGTAAAAAAAAAAAAAAAAAGATTAAATGCTCGCTATGTATTGATTATCTTAAAAACTCGTATCAAATTAAAAACATCCTGTTTAAAACCGCTAAGTTGTATAGGCTTATTTAAGGTTAATGAAAGACAAAGACTCAGTTACAAATATTGATTTGAAATTATATTTATGGTGCTTTAGTATGTTCTTTTTTCATGGATATTTTGCAAATCCTTGAGGGGTAAGAAGAAAAAGCTATTTACTGTTGTGATCACAAATTAAATTTATAGTGAGAAAAAAAGAATGAATGCGATGTATAACTTTGAATACACATTATTACCATAAAGAGCGAAGCCGGGATTAAAATCTTGAAAAACAAATTTAATTTTCGTGTGAAATGAAAATTCGTCTTTAATTGTTATTTAATTTTTCTTATTTGTCTTTGTTTTAATAGTTAGAAGAACAATAACCTAATACATCAAGTCCTGCAGTGGACTCGAAAAAGACACGGTTCCCAACAGAACACCGTGGTCAAGCATCATTGGATGCGGTCAGTAAGTGGTTGATTGACCACTTTGATCTGCCTACGTAGTAACCGAGGGTGTGGGATATTGGTTCTCGTTAAACTTTTCTACCAAAAAGTGCTCGACTTCGCGTGCAGGTCGTTGGGCTACCAAAACAGGGTAGCCATTTCCTCTGCAGAGGAACGAAATTGAGATGGCATGTCTTTAGATCATCCTTAGAGATGTTTTCCAGATCATCATCGATAGCCCATTGCTCTAATGCGACGTAAATAAAGTACCTTTCTACCAAATATATAAAATATCATTAAGAAAATTAATTGAAAAGTAAAAGAAAAAAAATGTAGGATGTAAAAAGAACCCGCAGTAAAATTTTTCTACCATCAAATTATTAAAAGAAATATTGAATTTTTTGTTTTTTTTTAGATAACTGTGTCAAAATTGAATTAGTTGATAATTATTATTTAATATTAAACACCATTCATCTTCTAATATGCTGTTACACTTTGAATAATATAATTATACTGTGTTTCTTAATCAAACAGTAAGTGAGGTAAAAACATGTACATTCATTTAATAACATTTTAATACACTTTTAATAATAGAATTTTACAGTGTTTCTTAAACAAACGATGAGGAGTAAAGCAAGAATCTGTCTCATATTTTGAGGAAAATAAACCTAATTTCAAAATTTGAGGATATCGTTATTTTGGTATAATATGGTAAATAAATTTTGAATTTTAATAAATTATTAAAATTATTTTTAAAACATTTACTGTATACCAGAAACTTTTAAGATTAAAAGAAATATAGTAAAATCTAGAAAAACATAATCAGGAAAACTAGAGACTTAAACTTAAAGTATAACTAAAAAGAAGAACAAGTCTGTATAAAATATTTCTCGTGAATAATGAGAAAGTGTTTGCATTTTAGAAAATTCCAGACATTGAAGTGTAAATAAAAAATTTTTATATTCCCTAGAACTTCAAAAATGTATTACTATAGTAAACATAAAATACATACTTTGATACTCAATGGAATTTTTTTCCACAGAAATTTCATAAAATATCTCGTGTTAAAAATATCTTTACATGAGAACATATCTCAAATTTCATTAACGAATCGAATTTTATTCATTCTTTAATGAAATTTCTCAAGCGTTACTTATTTCCATATTGATAATTGAACTCGACACTTTTGTATAAATTGCAGCTGATGCAATTTTTATCGTGTTGCACTTTGAAAGAAAATTTCTTAAATTAAATTGTTAAAATTTAACACAATATAAAAAAGTTTTTGCTTTCGTCAATTTATAATTTATCCAATAATAAATCAATGAGTAAATTAAGAAAATTGATTTAAATTTTTTTAAAGCCTCGATTCAAGTCAAATGGTCATACATCTAAATTATCAGTTCAGTTGATTTGTCAATTCAAGCATAAATCTCAAAAGGCTTAAATACTTATTTTGAAAGTAAAACATTATTTAAAATTGATGTAAGGTAAGTTATCGAAATATGGACAACATTAAGTAATTTAATAATTATAAGTTTTGATTCAGCTGATTAAAACTAAAACAAAGTTATTGTGTATTCCTTGCATACGTAACAAGTAAAAAAAATGGTTTTTGAATTTGGAGCATTATTTGGTTACAGTAATGGAAAACACCCGTATTGGGAACCTACAATGCGAACTATATATATATATATATATATATATATATATATATATATTTATA